>CM056495.1:2463231-2662056 GCA_029783415.1 Anisodus acutangulus
TAAGAGAAAGTTTTGAACATTATGAATTTTGAGATAGACTCAATCGAAATTGAAAGGATGAGTCAAACCCAATCAAAAGGGAAGAAGGATTAGGATTTCTTTAACTTTTAGGAAAAATTTAGGAAAACAAAACAAAAAGTGCAAGTACAATAAAAAAGCAGTTCAGTAATCCGGGAAAGTTTTCATCTATTTTGTATTTGTTGCATTTTTATTGATAGCATAATATTGATAGGAAAAACGTGTTGAGATTTCTACCCTATAGTGACTAGTAATAAATGCTTTGGATGTGGACTCACAAATTCTTTAATAAATTTCATGTGCATTGCTATTTTTTAATTCATTTAAATAAGTTTATTATAGGGATAAAACATTTACTGCTAAAAGTTTTCCATATAGTCCAAGAACCACAGATATTTTAAGACAATCTTCCTAATTACGTTTGTCACCTATCACTATTAAAAAATTACTAACGGGATGTTTCATCGGAATTTGGTTAGTAGATAAACGATTTTGGAAAATTACAATTGGACGTCCGTTCGAGATTTTCATAAAAATTAGCGAGTTTATGATATATCTCCACCATTTTGCGCCAAAATATTTCACTTTATTTTAACTTTATATGCATTTCCAAAGCTTTTTCACTTGTGTAGGTACACAATTTTTGTTTTTTTTCCTTACTAAGTTCGGAAGAGACTTAATAATTTTTGTTGTTATATATACACACGACCATACCAAATAATCTTTTTTGATAATTTATAAATTACTAAATGAATGCGTTAACTTTTTTCCAAGGAATTTTGTAACATATTTTATATACATTAATAAAGATATTTTACAGATCAGTTTAATCAAGCGGATACATGTATTTTCAATCAATTATAAAAAAGAAGAAAGATTGTTAGCACGCATCTTGAAATAATTCTTAAAATGAAAGAAAGGACTGTTAAAAGTTTTATCATAATGTGTACCGACAAACTTGAGATATTTTTTCAAATCACTTTATTTTATTAATATTTTGGTACTTGACACTGCAATTATGAAATAAAATGGTGATACAATATGAACTCCCCTATCTCAAAATATTCCAGAACTTCATATTTATTTTATACAATACACAAATATAGTTACATATGTAAGGAAAAGGCTAAAACTTAAACATGAACTACGTTACGTTGTGTCATCTAATGTGCAAAGTTGGGCTGCCGATTGGGCCAATTTTTATTTTGAGGGCCCAAGAAGCAGTATTTGATGCAATTGTCGGTGCAGAATTTAGTAGTACTTAGCAGATGAAACAGTTGCTTGTAGTGCAAGCAGAATCACACGATTCAATGTTAATTCATGCATGCATCTGACAATTAATCACATGGCAATAAATATATTGCTCTCGTTCCCTTTTCTCACAAGAAATCTAAGATATAAAAATCAAAGTTGATTAATTTAATCTCTTTGATTTTTGTTTTACTTTCTTTTTATGAAGATGTAGTTATCGGACATTAATTTAGATAAGCTGAATCCATAAGTTTTGGCTTAGGCGATATGTGTGTTTAAAAAATTATTACATATGCACAAATGATAGATACTGAACCTATTAAATTTGGTGGAGATATAACAATTACGAATCTGAACTCATAAAGTTCAATTTTAAATCCGCCTCTGCAATGAAATATTAGGAAAGTGATGCGAAAGGCGATAATATTTTTAATGTGAAAAACGGCATGAATTGTATCAGAAAATTGATACTCGAAATAGCTAGGAGGGTTGGAACTTGGAAATTTTTTAGAAGTATATAGTAGTAAGTTTTATTCAAACAACGCTACTAAAGGGCAGCCCGATGCACTAAGCTCCAGTTATGCGCGGGGTCCGAAAAAGGGCCGGACCACAAGGGTTTATTGTATGCAGTCTTACCTCACATTTCTGCAAGAGACTGTTTCCACGACTTGAACCCATGAGGGTTTCCACATAAACTTTTTCTCTTTTTGATCCGACAAAAGAAAAACTATATATAGTGTTGTTGTTTGAATTATATGTAATTCATGCTATGTTGCCCCGACTTTTCGAGAACATCGTAGGCTGCGTGTCAGATATTTCAAAAGTAATATTTTTTTGAAGAATTCAACACAACTATGAGAATATTTTTTTAAAATCCGTACAACATAGGTTTCATTTTCTCCAATTATACTTTTCCTTCCATTGACTTTTTTGGTTTTTATCAGGTGAAGTACCAATTACGTCGGAAGGAGAAAGAAAAAATATTTTACCAGAAAAAAAAAGAATGAAAAAAATAATAACTATTATGTCTAGAGTTTATACGCTGCTACATAGAGTTTTTTAAATCTTTGTTTGTTGGTGAGTTGCTAATTAGTATAGATATATATAATGGCAACGCAAGTTAAACTGATATATATATATATATATATATAATGGCAACGCAAGTTAAACTGATTTATTCTTTTTTCTTCTTCTTAATTTTAAGATAGTAAGGAGGTTTGGACGCCAATCTTGTCAAGGTATGATCAATATATACATTTCATTATTTAATTCTGTATTGGTTTGTACTAAATTGTTGACAATATAAGTGATCAATTATTTGTAGAATTATTTCTACTCGGAATAACTATGAGAAAGTATAGAATTCGCAACAAAACTATAGTAATAATAAATATATTATTGCTAAAAAACGTAAATGACAATAAAAATTTAATATATTGTTGCTAAAAAACATAAATAGCAACAAAAAAGTAACTTATTGTTGCGAAAACTTTTCGCATCGGAGGTAATTGCAACGGCATGCAACAATTTTTGTTGTTGCGAAAAGTACTTTTGACAACAACACCCAACATAGGACAACAAAAATGTTGTTGACAAATATCTTTCTTCTTGTAGTGGAAAATTGAAAAGAGTTCTTATAACACTAATCATTAGATTAAGAAGTTATTAGAGATAACAATAGAATGCGACGATTATTTTCAATTTAATAGATGAAACGGAGAGGGACGCAAGACTTAACAAGCTTTATAAGACCGATAACTAATATATAAGTCATTCAATATTTCACAAATTAAAGTCGAAACTTCTTATTTCCGTCCTTAGAAAAACTACTACAGTCAAACTTCTCTGTAATTGTCATTCGCTATAACAACATTTCATTATAACGGCACGATTTTCTTCGCAACCAATTTTTCATATTATATTTTACTTCTATATAACATCATTCTACCTATAACTGCAATGACATTCATTATATATAGCGCTACACTCTTTATAAAATTATCTCTCTATAACAGTCATACTCAAATATTATGTAATAATATTTGTAAGAAATATAGTATGTATAAAAAAACAAAATATCAAAATATTTATGATAATCATCATTAATGTCATGCACATAGTAAATTTCAAGTATGAATATCTAAAAGGGAAAAAAAATCTCATAGTGATCTGATTTAGACTTGAAAATTTTCAAAATCATATATTTTCTATCTATCGATTTTGTATAAATTTGATACTTATTTACTTGATTTTGGTAGATGAAATCAGTCTATTTGGTAGTGTGTCATCACTTATAGCCCAAATTCCATCTTATAGCACCAATCAAGCAATGGATGCTACCACTTATACGGAGTTTGACTCAACTCTTCCAATCCTTGAAACTGACATTGATGAAGAAATTATTGCACAAGTAATTGCAGTAAAAAACAAGAGACAACGGATACATAAGGTGACAACGAAAGTGTTGATGAAGAGTCTCAATTGTTCGTCAATTCAAGTGTTATATTATCACTAAGAGACTAAAATTTACGAAACAACCTACAATTATAGAATACGTCAAACTTGAAATTGTATTTAAATTCTCAATTAATTTAAATGCATATGTTCCCTAGATTTTAATTCTTTATCGGTATGGTACAACTAGTCATGGATTTATTTTTAATTTGTTAGTCTTGTCAATTTTTAATTAATAGATATGAAAATCAAATGAGATTTTAAAATTGACAAGTATAATATTTTCGTTTATAGCATAAAAAGTACAGAACAATAATTCTTTGTGTACTTTCATTTATAATAGCTAAATGAGATCTAAACATCAAATGTCAGTATACATATATTACAACATCTCACTATAGCGGCCATAAAATTCTCGAACAAAAGTTATCATTATAGAGAGGTTTGACTGTACTAGTAAAAAAAGAAACACAATTTTAAAAATCATAATCAAAAAAGAATTATGTAGATCTTGATGCTTAATCATGAATACTAGGCAAGAGCCTCAATGGCGAAACTAATTATCTACACTTCACGGTTAGAACCCTCGAATACTAGAAGAACAATTTATTATGATCTTATTGATTGGAAAAAAAAAGGGTTTAAAGTACTATTATACAAATTTCTAAAAAAGTTTTTAATTATATTTCTAATACATCATGATTATATTACAGTACTAAGTACTAAACTTTACCTTTTTGACCTTCAAGACCTCATCTACATGCAGAATTTCTGGAAGAATGTGATGATTACAATCCACTGCAGAAAAAATATTTAATCTCTTTGTCCATCAGAATTGTTTGTTTGGGGAGACTGCACTATTATCTTAGCAAAAACACAAACTTGAGTCTAATAAAATTATAGTACTATATTATTTATTAATTAAAAGATTCTGAAGTAGTTAACTATTCAGTACCCTGCTAGAAGCAACATATTATAGTAACTTTCTGCTAAAGATATGCTTAAATCAAAAGCAATTTCATTTCACTTGCTTCATTGTTCCCTCTTTCATGAGCAAACTTGCAGATATGTGTTCCAAAAAAATGTAAATATACTTAGTGGATTGGAGATCCTATGGACAACGTGGATTCTAAATCCCAAGAAATTCCGAGCTACTAACCTCGACAAATGCTCCTAAAATATGGCTAATACTAGCTAGAGAGCTATCAATATACTCCATCCTTTTTAAACGTTGTTTTAGCTCAAAAAGATTATCCAAAATAATTGTTACTTGAGAATATATTAAAGTTGGTAATTATTTTCAACTTCCCCTTTAACATTAAAAGTACTTTTTAATATTGTTCTATTCTCAAAAGGCATATGATAAATAGAGGTAATTTAGTAAATTATATTTTATATTTATTATTTTTTTTAATAGACGTGAACAGAACTAGAGGTGACAAATGAACGGATTGAGTTAAACTTGGATGAGTTAAAACTGGTCTAGTCAACAAATGGATTGTAACCCAACTCACCCAAAATATGCTTGGGTTGAATTGGGTTGGGTCAGAATGAGTCATTTTACGAGTTATGATCCAACCCACCCAATCTGACCCAACATCCCATTCTTTATCATCTTTCTCGTAAGATTGTTATGAAGTAAGCATCTTTTTTGCTAGTTTCTGTTTTAATAAAAAATTGTTGACACTTATAGTTATTTGATTATATGTTTTTTTTGGTGTGTAATAGAATATTTACCGAATATTCTTACATTAATTGTATATCTCCTATTTTAGATAGAATTATATTCCTTTTATAATTAGTTTGATTAATTACCTAGTTTGTAGCAAAGTAAATATTTTCTGTAATTACAAAAGGAATATATGATATCGGCGGCCAAACCCTAAACTATCATACCCTAGCCGCCGACCTCCCACCCTTGGCAGCCCTTCCCCCACCGACGGTTGCCCCTCTCTCACGTTCAACCCTCATTTCTCTCTTTCCCTCATCCTCCTAAATTTTGTTTTCCATGGCTGACCAAACCAAATTTCATCCTAGACTTGCAGTCAATAACATTAAAAAACTCATCCTGTTACTCTTGAGATGGAAAAGAGTCAATACTTCTCGTGGGCGGAACTTTTCAAAATCCATTTTCGTGTCTACAACGTTATCGACCACATCATCCCTTTTGAATCGAAGTTCCTCGACCTACCATCGACTTATGATGATGGACTTTGGTCTCACTTGGATGCAGTTGTCCTCCAGTGGATATATGACACGATATCCAATGATCTGTTGCACACAAACATTCAGACCAATGCCACTGCCAGCCAGACGTGGGAACGTTTGGAGAATATCTTTCACAACAACAAAACTCAACGTGCCCTATACCTTGAAAATTAGTTTTAGGACGTTCATCAGGATGACTTTCCTAACGCGTCGACCTATTGTCAAGAACAAAATATGCTTGTCAACCAACTCTCCAACGTTGGTGCACCAGTCACTAATCAGCTATTGGTAATATAGCTTGCTTTAATGAATCCTATGACGGCGTTGCTACCATCCTTCAACAATGCTCGTTGTTGCCACCGTTCTATGAGGTATGTTCGAGGCTATTTTTTTAGAAAACCCGCAAAATTAAACGCATCACCACCCAGGCCAGCATTGCAGACGCCGCTCTCACCACCACAGTCGGGACCTCCGCCTATGGCACGGCCTCAAATTTTGGTTGCCATCACCACCGAATTGAGGACCCGCATCAGTCCACGTCGACCCGCAACAGCTGCAAAGGGAGACAGTCCGGTAGAGGCCATGACAGATGGAATTTCGACAGCAACGATGGTGGCAAGGGGCAGTTTTTACCGACAGGGAACAACCAGCAGCGTCCACGGCAGTGGCAGCAGCCTCCGTCGTAAGATGCCTACCCTCTGTGGGCCGTATGGGCCCCACCTACATGGGCCTCTCCCTCTTGCCCGTATCCGATATCCTCATGGACTCCACCTCCGGCCCAACCTGGCATACTCGGCGCACGTCCACAACATGCTTACACAACACAGGTCTCCCCGTCCTCCACCTATGCACCGACTGACATTCAAAAAACTATGAACACGATATCACTTAATGCTCTGGACGAAAATTGATATATGAACACATGCGCCACCTCTCACATGACGGCATCACAAGATACCCTCCCGTCTTATTCCAATTTGAGTAATTTAAATCGAAATATTATTATTGGTAGTGGACAAGTCATTCTTATTCGTGGTTTTGTTCATTCATCTCTATCCCCACCACATCCACCACTGATTTTGAAAAATGTCCTCCACGCCCCGAAATTCATTAAGAATCTAATCTATGTGTGATGTTTCACAACTGATAATAATATTTTCCTTGACTTTGATCCTTTTGGTTTTTCTTTGAAGGATTTTATGACGGGGAGGCGAATAATGAGATGTGACAGCATCGGAGATCTCTACCCTATTTCCAACACTGTCAACAAAACAACCTCACTTCTATCGACATTTGCTGCTCTTTTATCTTCCTTATGAAATTCTAGATTAGGACATCCGGGAGACTCTATTTTGCAATCGTATCTCTAAGACTCCTATATGTGAATCGTGTGTGTTTGAGAAACATGTTAAATTACCATTTTATGCATCCATAAATTGTACTTTGATGCCTTTTGATATAATACATAGTGATTTATGGACTTCTCCAATTTTAAGTACGGTCGGCCATTGATATTATGTGTTGTTTTTGGATGATTATTCCAACTTTCTATGGACTTTTCTAATTTGTACTAAATATCAGGTCTACCCCATTTTTTTTCTCATTTAGTGCTTTCGTAGAAACTCAGTTTGAAAAGAGCATTAATGTTTTCAATGTGACAATGGTAGATAATTTGATAACAACCAATTCAAATAATTTTGCATAAAACACGGTCTTACCTTTCATTTTTCCTTCCCTCACATCTCCTCCCAAAATGGTAAAGACTCATTGAAAATCTGTACCATAAATAACTTAATTCTTGCTTTACTTGCCCACACCTCAAATCCCCCTCAATTCTAGCATTACACACTCTCCATGGACACCTACCTCCTAAACATAATCTCAAACAAGTCTCTAGCTCAACGGTCACTCACGACATCTTGTTGATATTGATTGAGGAGTTTGATGGAGTTTAGCTGACTGAATCCATAAACCTAGAAAGTCGCCATCACTGGTACTTTTTATTGGAATTTGACTCTATAGGTAGGTATCGACTCAAGTTCTGTTTTGTAGGAACCCCTCCTATCAACACTTGTATGTTTTTGGATGTCTATGTTAGCCTCTACATCCGACTACTCACAAACCCTAACCCCGGTCTTCTCTATATGTATTTCTGGGCTACCCGCCAATCATTGTGGTTACTCTTGCTTTGACTTATCAAGTCATAAAATAATCATTTCTCGCCATGTCCTATTTGATGAGTCTCAATTTCCTTTTGCTTCACTAAACTCGCCACCTCGACATTTTTACGATTTCCTAAATGATGGTCTGAACCCCCTTCTAATTCATCATTTACAGAATCTGACATCCCGATTCCGTCAACGGTGCTCGGACCAGCCCATCTCAGGGTGGTTCCACCGTCACTCCTCGACAAACCTAGTCTCAGCCAGTCGAACCCGCCAGCTCTGCCCTTCATCCTCTTCCTGGCAGTCCCGCGGCACCCCCCTCCTCCAGTCCAGCATCCCGAGGCACACTTACGGATGATGGAAACCTGTGTCATGTACGACATTTCCAAACCCAAATGGTTGTTCAACCTATCTGTTTCAGTTATCCCTTCTATTGTTCCTCATAATTCGATGGATGCCTTGTCTGACCCTAATTGAAAAGCCATAATGATTGACGAATATAATGTTGTTATTGATAATAAGACGTAGACCTAGTACCCCATCCACATGATGCTAACATTATTTATTCTATGTGGATTTTTAGACATAAAAAGAATCGAATGGTTCTTTTGAGAGGCACAAGACCCGTCTTGTAGGTGATGACAGGTCTCGACAGGTGGGAGTGGATTGTGATGAAATGTTCAGCCCGGTCGTAAAGCCCGCAACCACCCAGACCGTCCTCAACATTACCCTTTCCAAGTCTTGGCTCATTCATCAGCTTGATGTCAAGAATGCCTTCTTACATGAGGATCTTCATGAAACTGTATATATGCATCATCCTATGAGTTTCAGGGATCCTATTCATCTGGATTATGTGTGTCTGTTGCAGAAATTGCTCTATGGACTGAAACAAGCTCCTCCAGCATGGTACCAACGATTCGCCGATTATGTCTCATCTATAATTTTTTTCACACAACAAATTCGATCATTCCCTATTCATCTACAACAAGGGTCCACACATGGCTTGCATCTTATTATATGTTGATGACATCATCCTCACCATATCATCTGATGCCATTCGCTGGTTCATTATGTCACTCATTACCTCTGAGTTTGCTATGAACAATCTGGGCCCCTGAGTTATTTCTTAGGCATTCCTGTCACTCGCCATTCTGGCAGCCTATTTTTGTGACAGAAGAAATACGCCGAAGAGATCCTTGACAGTGCAGACATGACATCTTGCAAACTGACCTACACGCCAGTGGACACTAATTTAAAGCCTAGCGTTGATTTCGGCCCTTCATATTCATACCCGACTCACTATTGTAGCTTAGTTGGGGTCTTGCAGTATCTCATATATTCACAAGACCAGACATATCCTATGTCGTGCAACAAATCCGTTTGCACATGCACAGTCTGACGGAAGCACATATAAATGCCCTCAAACGTATTTTACGATACGTCCAGGGCATACTTTACTTCGACTTACACCTATACAGGTTCTCACTCGCTGGTCTCGCTGCTTATTCTGATGCTTACTGGGTGGATGTCCTAACACCCAATACTCCACGTCTGGGTATTGAGTCTTCCTCGGAGACAACCTATTGTCTTGGTCTTCTAAAAGACAGCCTACACTATCCCGATCCAGTGATGAAGCGGAATATAGAAGTGTAGCCAACGTCGTCACTAAGTCCTATTGGATCAGTAACCTTCTACTGGAGCTTCACTGCCCGATTCAAAAGGCAACAATGGTCTACTGCGACAATGTTAGTGCAATATATCTTTCCGGCAATCCCGTCCAACATCAGCGCACCAAACACATTGAAATTGAAATTCATTTTGTTCGCAAAAAAGTGGCTCGTGGTCAAGTTCATGTCCTTCATGTTCCTTCCAGATATCAGATTGCCGACATATTCACCAAAGGACTTTCGTACATACTGTTTGATGATTTTTGAGCCAATCTCAGTGTTCGTGAACCTCCCGCTTCGACTGCGGGGGTGTAATAAATTATTTACCGAATATTTTTACACTAATTATATATCTCCTATTTTAGGGGGAATTATATTCCTTTTGTAATTAGGTTGATTAGTTACCTAGTTTGTAGCAAGGTAAATATTTTCTGTTAACACTATATATATTGTAAATCATCAATTAATAAAATCAAAGAACATATTCATTTAGTGTGGACATAACTTAATTCTAAGATTTTTGAATTTACATTAAGAAAATTTATAAACTAAGGCTAGTGTTTATTTCCCTTGGTAGTTTAGAATCTGTAACTCTGTATCATATATATATGGAAGTATAGAGTACAACTTTAATTGTTTGTCTTTTTTCGAACAGTTTGTGTCCACAAGCTCATTATTTTTTTTGTTTTTTGTTTTTGTTTTTTGATATCCAGCTTCTCGGCTTACGCCTGACTATTCTTTGAGATAGTAATCCCGGTCCCTCAGCACTACTACCAGTAAATCGCGGGATGTGTCTGAATGACCAGGATTTGAGAACAAAGCAACTGATATCACCTACAAGGTCCTACCCCAGAAGAGAGAAAATTTCTCCCACCAGGGTTCGAACCCACGTCGCAGGCCTCCGACTGGATTTTAAGTTCCCCTCCTTTGCCATCCAGCTATGTCCGGGGGACAGCTCATTATTCATATCTTTACAACTGACCACAACTAATCTTTCAATGGCATTTTCAAGGATAAGAACCTACCGATACGACTAGGTTTTTAAAGCGATGGGTTACGCTGCCTTGACCCATTATGGACCCAAATATTAATGGGTTAGTTTGGATTTAACCCGTTGGGTCAACTCAACAAACGGGTCATGACCCAACTTTATATTCACCTGACGGTACTACAAGAAAGTATAGAATTGACAACAAAACTTTAGCAACAATAAATGTATTGTTGCTAAAAACGTAAATGGCAACAAAAATTTAATATATTACTGCTAATAACATAAATGACAACAAAAAAACTTGTTATTGCAAAAACTTATCGCATCGGAGGTTATTGCAACGGCATGCAACGATTTTTGTTGTTGTGAAAAGTACTTTCGGCAACTACTTTCAATAAATGACAATAAAATTATTGTTGGCAAATGTCTTTCTTCTTGTAGTGTTGGTTGAGCGGATTGAACAGGTTTGGGTTGATTTTGTCACCCCTAAACAGAACTAAAGAGACAGTTAAAATGGGATGAAGGTAGTAATAATAGATGGAAAAAAATTAATATTGTATCACAAAGGTGATGTACCGAGAGTATGGACGAATCTCTCACTTCATCCATATGTGTAAAAGACACTAGCCGAAAAGAAGAAGTTTACACATATATATAAGATCTAGGGATAATATTAATAGTGATGTGAAACATTTTGAAGAATATCGAGCGGGCTTGGTTCAAATTGAATAATATAACTATTGGGTTTACAAAGGATTGCAGAAAATAGAAATTACAAGTAACTGCAAAGTAATTCAAGAACTGAAAATTACAATAGAACAACAAAACTGAAATTACAATTTTGTTGAAGAAGAAAACTGGAAACTGTTTTTGCTGAGTCGAGTGTGATACTCTGTCCTTAAGACAATATTGCCCCGTATGTCTCCTTTATACGTCCTGGACAATTCGTCTTCCAAGATAAAACATCAATAGAACAATTGAGCAAAGGAAACTCAAGAGTTACCGTGAAGAATATTGAGTAACGAAATGATGCTTGGAAGTTGTAGGAAGAAAATATTTTTCTGATTGTGTATTTTCGTGTATATCAAGTGTTGCTCAACAATGGTGCAAGGGGTGTTTATATAGGTGAGGGAGGGGCTGTTTGACTGCTTCCATAACAACCATTATTGGCAAAATAATGATCATTATGGAGGTAGTAAAGCCACCAACATAAATGGTGAATAAGACCAACGGATTGACCATTATAGGAGGAGTAATTCAGCCAAAATAAATGGCTGAATTGAGTGCTGGACGTTTCTGTTCTGACTGCCCAAATTCTGACTTTCTGGAAACTTCAGGGACCAAACTGTACATCTGAAAGAATTCTGGTTCAAACTGTACTTCTGGCAAAGTTCTCTGGCCCAAAAAGATAATATCCCACGGCCCGGACGGGACGGGCGGCGGCGCGCGTGGGCTTTCCTCGAACCGAAGCACATTTAGGTCCTCCCTCTTTTAAACACATGGGATACCCCTTGGGGTCCCAAACCCCAAACCAATTTCGAGTCTTATATACACAACAATTCTTTCTTCCTCTACCGATGAGGGAGAATTGATCACACACCACACTTTTCCATGCTTCAACACCTTACTTCGTGAACCAATATCTCTTTCATTTCTCAATGAAATTCGACGATTCTTGGCCCTACGGTTATCTACGTACTTAGTAGATCATGCATGTGTGAAGAACCGGATTCTCCAATATGCGTAACACTAGTGTTTAAGCCGTTAAAATTGGTCGGTCGCAACTCCGACCAAAGGCTAATTTCCAATAATAACATCAGGTTAAGACTATCTTTGGGATGAGTTGTTGTCAAATCCCAACCTGCCCCAACATTATACAACTTCCAGATATGTCCAAACTTGACCAAGCTCTGATCGACCTTTTAACCTTTCCAAGAGGTTGCATTTATGGGAACATCCATCAACTTAACGATGTTCACTAGCCGAAGGATGACACGAACTTTTACTCTATCCGTTAGACAACAAAGACAAGAATAAGTTGCTTTAGCCCAACCATTAATATTAGAGTCAATGATTTCAAGATGAGTATGGGGATGACAAAGTAATGGAGTGGAATCCCGGCATAATATATTTGTCCGTCTACGGGCCAATTTATTACATTTACCTATAACTTTGAGATGCGTACATAAAATAAAAGATATGTGGACTTTTCTGACCATAAACACTCGGATGTTGTGGATGCACACAATTAATTTTCAAATAAGCTCATAACGTGATGGGTCATATGAAACTTAGTTCGAGAGAAGATTCTTGAATGTGCTAACAAAGTGTTAAATTGATAGTTGAAAAGAAAAATTAAATATATATAAGGTGTAGAAATATTTTAATTGTGTAAATCTTTCGTGAGTAGATCATTCAAATATGGTCTAAAGCGAACATTATTACACCATATTAATAATGTTGTTTTAGCCCAATTGATCAACTCAAGTGGCAAGACTGAGGCCTTTTAAAAGCTTAAAAGTTTGGTTTCACTAAAGTTGAAGGATTGTGGAATGTAAAGTAAATTCAAAATGGTATAAGAAAGTAAAAAATTAGAGACCTTAGCGAGTGTATTTTCAATATTATTGAGTCCACTAGCAAAATGACTATAGCTAAAAGGTTTTTCTTCCACAAGAGTGCAAGTTACGATACAATCATGCATATCATGAAATTAACAATTCAAATATCAAAAAGAATACAAGAATTAGTATGCATAAGCAGTAACTATCAAGAATTATACAAGTTTCACTTCATGCAATTTAGTATGCATAAGCAGTAACTATCAAGAATTAGTTTCCACAAGAGTGCAAGTTATGATACAGTCATGCACATAAAAATGAATCAGTTCTCCCAAACAGATCAGAATCTAACTGTTCTCCCCAGCTAAACATTTCAAATCCCCTGTTGAGGCTGCAGAATCTCGACAGCATCCGCCCCATAGGGTAGGCTATAGCAGTAGCATGCCTCACACTAGCAGATACATCTACAAATCTACTGCCAGGGGCAGCTCAAGGGTAAGGCCAGTAAAACCTACTTTAGGCCCCCAAAAATTTTGAATAGTAAAGTTTATTTTCTTTATACAATATTGAAGATTATAAAAAATGTGCAAAATTTATATAAAAAAGGAAAGAAAGAAAAACTACCTACATTATAACAGAAATATTTAGAACTTTGAATTAAACTACTCAAATTTTCATATTAATAAATAAAGTTTTTACAACAACATCCAAGAAAATGTATTGCAAAGACATGATTAACGTCTTACTAACTTAAATAAATCCTTTACGTTTATAGTTAATAATATTACTAATTAAAGTTAAACATTGTATGTCTTTTAGAAATACTACACTAAAAACATTTATGAAGAGATAAAAAGACAATATTTTTGTGTGTAACTATGTTACTTAAGGTCTCTAATAAAAATTTAATTTTAGGCCACTAATTTTATTGAGACGCCCTTGTCTAGTGCGACAACATTTTGGTTTATTTGCTTGATGTGGATGTGGCCATAGAATTCAGCCACATCAGCAAATCTATCAACCGTCTCCTCTGACGACGAGGAAGCACCCTATAGTCTGTGGTGCCGGCGGTGCATGATGCTCCTCCTCATGGTTGAACTTTGAATTCGATGCTTATTTGAGAACTTTTTTATAATCTCATCCACACAACGTGTGCTTTTAAGAATCTAAATATACAAATTCACCCCACCCAGGGAATGGGGAGTTGCGACTTCCTTGCTTTATGCACTTCCTCATTACTTATATTATCAGCATGATGTTCCCCACCAGCTCCAAATCATTATTGGGAACATTAGCTCGGTTCTGAACACCACCAGTCTGTAGTGCCGATGGTACTAGTTATGATTCTTGCTGCCCAATATTAGTAGGCTGCCTAATATTAGTCCTATCCACGTTAGGATTCCTCTGACAATGAGGAAGCACCCTAATGGTGCCTGCTGCTGCCCCTCCTCATGGTTCTCCGCTTTCTCATCACACTACAAGAAATTAGGCCTACGACCATATTTTATAAATGTCATATTAAGTGACATAAGTGTCGAAAAATCACTTAAGAGACATTTATTTTAAACTTAGTATAAATATCATAAATTTTGATGTCGGAAATTTTTCAACATTTATATTAATGTAGGTAGATGATTTACGACATTTATTTACAACTTTTTTGAAATGTCACATAAAATTTTCCAACATTAATAGTTAGTGACATTTATTTATGACTTTTATTAAATGTCACCTATTTTGAATTTTAACTTAATTTAATTACGACATATAAAGAGCAAATCATACCATTCTTGCTACACGTAACAGAAATGTCAAAAAATCATCTCTTGTCAATAGTTTTTTTTTTCATTTTTATAAACTAAAAAAATCTTATCTAATACCATAATCATTCATATAATTTTGATATACAAGTCATACACTACAAAACAATTTCGAATTAAAATAAAAGAGTCACTTCGACAAACTATATTTTTAAAAATTTCATAACACCATTAAATAATAGTTCTCAAGAAATACAAATTGTCTCCTCTCATGCTAAGAATGTTAACTATAAATGGATTCTAATATTGACTAGTGACTACAAGAATATTGATTAATTGATGGTCACTTGGCAGACCTTCATATAAATCAGCAACTGGACTCTCTAAAACGACGCCCTCTTTACAAAACTTCTCTTCTTGACTCTAAATTTTGCATATAAACTTCTGACGTAGATGAAAAAGAGGTCTCTGATAGTAAACCAAACATAAAGGCGTATACTAGAAGTTAGAAAAATATGATTAAAAAAAATTAACAGAATCAAACTCCAAGAAGCCCACCTATTTTTCCAACCACACAAGAATCAAGTTATTATATGGTCCTTAACATAGAAAAATAGTATTGAAAATTACCTTTGTTGATGTTGGATGGATGTTGTGACAACATCTGTAAATGCTCAGGACAACATCGTATGAAAATAAGAATGTTGCCTGCGATGTTGTGACAACATTCTTGACAACATCCCCGTAACGATTTTGCCTATTCTTCCGGCCAAACCAGGTTGTGTTACTGTGAGTAAAAAATGACCTAGGCAAACTAACAATGATGTTGTGTTTAAAACGTGGTAAAAGAAACAGTCAAAGCTTGGAGAGGAAGCAGCGTGAAGACCAAGTCGTAGCGTTGAGCTTTTGAAGGAGCAAGAACCGGTCCAAGTGAAGCCTTCTTTTACTCGACCTCATAACCAACCAGTGAGGATTTCAAGGGAAGTTCCACACTATAAATAGAAGGGAACTTCAGAGTATCGATATCCATAATAAAACGAGAAGAATTACCAAGAGAGCTCTCGGATATTCACCTTAGAAACTGGATCAACACACTTAGCCTAAAGTTGTATAACAACATCTAGTCCCACATTACTACTGCTGCTCAGATTCTAGATCAAGCAATAGTAATGAAGATGTTGTATTTATCTTTTTAGATCTTTTAACTTTAGGTTGAAGTCATCTGCGACTTCATTTTTGTTTGTAATTTTTTTTTCGCATTTATTGTTCAATCTTGTAAAAAGAAATTCATTTGTAATTGTTTATAATTTATACAATTCTTTGGTCATTGACCATCAAGGGATATATTAATATATACCCTTGAAAATATAAAGTTTGTGTCTCGTTACTTTTCCGCTGCATTTACTCTATAAAGGTTTATAACTGTTTTATCACAATGTTGCCTCAGATGTTGACACAACATTGAAGGCAACATTCAGAAACTGTTTTAATTGCTTTAGCTGTTACTATTTTATTCTTACATATTCTTGCTTATTCGTAGCCCCGGACCCAACAACCTTAAACCAATTAAGGCCAAATATAATTTTGACGAAACATGAAATAGTCAAATGTTTTAGATCCCAAAATTCACTATACAATTATCAAAATAAAAAGTATGAATTTAAAAATTCAGTGTGAATCCTAAAGCCTTCACGACAAAGAATTACCTTCACATCCACAAAAATATGATCCAATGCAGCAACCATATTATACAATTCATCTCTCCCGGGACTCCACTTTGTAAAACCTACAAAATAAAAAGTAAATAAAAATAGTAACTAACATAAAATTCAAACACAAGAGAGAAAGATAAGAAAAAGTGAGGGAGGGAGAAGTTCGGCCGCCGTGACGTAAAGGGAATTGGGAGAAGGGGAAAGGGTTTTGGAGTCAGTTTTTATTTTTTGTGAGAAGGGGAATTTGTTATAAAATTAGAGCAATATATGATAAGAAATCTAGACAAAAATGAAGAGGGGAGGAGAAGAATTTCTTCTTATTTCAAGTGTTTATTCAAAGGTGAGTAACATCCAATTTATAGGATGAAAAATCACCCAAAAAGTCATAAATATTAAGTCCCCAAATTAATAGGTACATAAAACATACAAAAGGATCATGAAACTTAGTGAATGTGTATGAAAATTCATACAATGAATATGTATTTCATAACACTCCCCCTTGGATATCCATAGATAATGTGCCTTGTTAAAACTTTATTAGAAAAAATTCAGTGAAAAAAGGCCTAGGGAAGGAAAAAGAGTATACACTTATTGTAATACACCTTGAATGGTGCCTCATTGAAAACCTTACCAGGAAAGCCCAATTGGGACAAGACCTTGGTTAAGAAAAAAAGAGTACATCGCGTATTTTACTCCCCTGATGGAAACATCACTTGATATCTTGGAGATGACACATTCTGAACTCTTATCTCAGATTCTTAAAGATTGATGTTGATAATGCCTTGGTGAACGATTCTTCAAGATTATCACTCGAACGGATCTATTGAACACCTATTTCTGTCTGTTTTAATGTATCTTTCCTTCCGTTAAGCAATACATGCAACATTATCTTCCCACATCGTAGTTGGAATGTCATTTTTCAAAAGAAAATCATATATTTCCTAAATATGTTGAGTCATTGATCTCAATCAAACGCAATCTCGACTACTTTCGTGAATAACTATTATCTCTACATGATTTGAAGAAGTGACAATTATTGTTTGCTTCACATGACATAAATGTACCTCCATATGTAAATAAATAACCTGTTTGAGATTGAGTTTTATGTGAGTCAGATAAATATTTTGAATCTGCATAACCAATCATCTCTTATATGGATAAATTAGAATAAAATAATCATATATTAGTTGTTCTCAGAAGATATCTGAATATATGCTTAACACTATTTCAATGTCTTCTTGAATCTTGCCATTAGACTCATTGCAAAATGTATATTTTGTCAGACAAGATACATTAGTACCCCAATTACATTGAGATATGGAGTTTCATCACCAATGAGCTCTTTATCATTTTGGTGACCATACAACTTCGATGATGTTGGTGCTCAATTAATCTCCAAATAATCTCATAATGTGATGGGCCATCATATAGAACTTAATCCGAGGAGAGATTCTCGGATGTGCTAACAAAGTCTCATATTAATAGTTGAAAAGAAAAATAAGATACATATAAGGTGTAAATATATTTTTAATTGTGTAAAGCCTTTTGAAGTAAATCGTGTGGACTTGGCCAGAGAGAATAATATTGTTGGAAATTTGCCTTTGGTGGGGAGGTGCGTCCACCCATATTTAATGACTTAAACACTAAGGTTCCGCATGTTGGAGGCTTTGTCTCTTCGCACGTGCATAATTTACTAAGTGAGTAGATGACCGTATGGCCAAGAATCGTCAAATTTCGTTGAGAAATGAAAGAGATATTGGTCCACGAAGTAAGGTCTTTGAGGCATGAAAATGTGGTGTGGGACAAATCTACCACATCGGTGAAAAAAGGAAGAATTGTTCTCTTTATATGTCTCAAAATTGGCTAAGGATTTGGGACCCCAAGGGGTAACCCATGTGTTTAAAGGAGGGAGGACCTAGATGTGCTTGGGTTCGAGGCTAAGCCCACACGCGCGGCGGCGGCGGCGGCCCGTCCGGTCCGAGTCGCGGGCTTTGCGCTTCTTCTGTTGGACCCCAAAATTGTTTAATATTTACAGTTTGGTCCGTGGAGTTTCTGAAAAGCTGAAATTGGGAGCGACGGAAGGCAGAAAGTTTCTGCCTACCGTTTGGGTTGATTTTTGAAGGCGTTATTGCACATTAACAAGCCATTACTTGGCTGATTAACTCCCTCCATAAACAGACATTACTTGGCTGATTAACTCCCTCATTCAATGGCCATAAACAACCATTTCTTGATTGATTAATTCTCTTC
The DNA here is from genome assembly GCA_029783415.1 of Anisodus acutangulus. Taxonomy (NCBI): domain Eukaryota; kingdom Viridiplantae; phylum Streptophyta; class Magnoliopsida; order Solanales; family Solanaceae; genus Anisodus; species Anisodus acutangulus. The sequence continues at coordinate 2,482,266 of CM056495.1, forward strand.
TTCAATGGGCATAAACAGTCATTCTTGGCAGTTGTAGAGTCTCCCCTTATGCTATATATTGATGCATTTTGGCTCAATTGTGTGTGACTGAAAAACGAGACAACATATAAACACAGAGACAAACAGAAGAGAGAAACAACATACATTCTGTCCAAAAACGTGAGCAGAAACAGTGTCAAAAACAGAAACTCTTCCTTCATTTTCCATTCTCCAGCAAGTTGTTTCGTGTTTGTTTTCTTCGTCAGAATCAACCTATTTGCTTTGTAGTGTTGATTAGTTGTTGTTTTATTTTGGGAGACTATTGTCCGTTAACGTAAAAAGCATATATACGGGGCAATCTTGTCTTAAAGACAGAGAGTCATCTCTCGACTCATCCACAGTTGTAACAATCCAGATTTAGTGTTTCTTGATTTCAGGTTATCAAGATTCAAGACTCAACAACCTTGCGGCAGTTCTGAATATTGGCTATTTGTTTATCCTTTCGAACACTTATAATATTTATTTACTTTCTGTACTGCTTTACATATCCAACAAATATTACACCATATTATAATACTTTTAGGGGTGTTTTGGTTGGAGGGATGGAATAGACCATGGGATTAGCTATCCCACCTTCGATATGGAATTAGTTAACCCGACCGTTTTAGTACAAAATGATTTTTGGGACAAATTAGTACGTACCATAGCCAAACTCAGGATAAAAAATCCTGCAAGATATCTCAGAATTGTTATTCCTTATGAGAACAACCAAATGACCAGTTGTTTTTGCCCAACTAAAGGTTCAACTCAAGTGGCAAGATTGAGGCCTTTGAAAAGCTTAAAAAGTTTGAGTTTCACTCAAGTAGAAGTATTGAGGAATGTAATGTAAATTCAAAGTGGTTGAAGAAATTAAAAAATTAGAGACCTTAGCGAGTGTATTTTCAGTTGTATACACTAGCAAAATGACAATAATTAAAAGGATAAATGTGTTGGATTTAATAATATGGCTAATGCAGGCACCACATGACATGAGCTAATGACTACTTAATGCATATGTAATGTAGTATTGGAGAGTTTCTAAACAAAGACCTTTTAACTCATTTGGCTCTTTGGATATTTTTGCTTTCTAGCAAAATCCCCAAAATATTAAATGCATGGTTTTATATTTTCTAAGCACACACTTGATCCCTACAGTTCCAAAATACAAAAAGGAAAAAACATTATTGATTATTCAATCAATCAAATCAATGAATTGCTACATCATAATCCCGATTCTGTCGTGTTTTACTTTGACAAAATTCACCAGAAGTTAGAATTACTACTAGTTAAAAATTGCTAAAAACCGACCTTCAGATAAATTCGGAAAACCTGACCTCGGTTTTTGCAACCAGATTTTTTTGTTTCTTTTAAAAAAACGTACCTTTGGAGGTCAAATTTTTAGGGCAAAAAATTGGAAAAGTGAAAATTGACCTCCTGAGATTAGTTTTTTTAGCGCCAAAAATAAAAAAAGTAGAACGACATCTAGAGGGTCGATTTTTTACCGATCAAGAAAATAACGACCTCCGACTTGAGATCGGTTTTTGCTATTTTTAAGTAGTGAATAATCTTTATAAGTTTGTTGACTTAAAAGCTTGTCAATCCTTTTTTTGACCCGCTCTTATCAGTCTACCCTCCGTTATAAGCATGATCCTTAGAAACTCATCGTCCTTGCCGAAATTTGTCCTAACTAGTATATGTTCTAAGAGATTGAATGTTTTCTCAAATATACATTAATTTGATAAATCAACAAATAAAGATAATATCAGATTTTAATAAAAGTTATACAAGATTAAAAAAAGTACAAAGAGATATTTTATTTGAAAGAAAATGAAACATTAAAATCCAAAGAGATTTTGTGATAGCGAAGATTACACACCATGGTCCAACCAACCTATCTCACATGTGATTTACAATGACCAAATCAAATTAAATGCTCCCTCATTAGAAGCACAAAGAATCTGATACAACTACTTCCCAACGTACAATGTTATTTTATTTAGCTTATTATGTGGTTTTCTCCTTGCTATAATTATTATTATTTCAAATTGTAATATAAATTGGAGGATATATTACTGCAGAGATACCTGCATTATTGTTTTCTAAAGCTTGTCCTCCCATAATTCTGAAAGAAAAAGAAAGTATATAGTCTACATATTTGCAATTGTTCGTCGGCAGGTGATGTTGTATCCGGTTTGAGTTTAGCATGTACGCCTTTAAATTTTGTTAGTAGGATTTCGGGGGTCGATCTAATGCTTGTTTTCTTGTATAACCAAATATCTCTTAGTATTTAATAATAATGTGTGATTTGTATAATCAAGGCGTCACATACGCATCCACTCTTATTTAGAAACTCAACAGCCTCAGTGATCAGATTGTTCCACCATCGGCTGACGTGGTTTGCAGGCTATTGCGTCAGTCCGTGGTTTACCCTGTGTGCACTCGAGAGAGTAGCGGCTACGGGTTCCTTCGTCAAAAAAAAAAAATTGTTCCACCACCGACCAAAGTTGCAGACAAGGTGACTTTGACATCAGATGTAACAACTCAAATCTGCTAGTAATATTATCCACTTTAGCTTATAGTCATCGGGGCGGAGTTAGAGAGGTGCAAGGAGGTCAATTGAATTTCATTTGATGAAAAATTATACTATGTAGATAAGAAAAAAAAATATTTCTTATATATATATATATATAAATTATTAAATCCCCGGAAAAACATTTTTTTGAATTTTCTTACTTGAATTCTCGACTTCTGTCACTGACTGACATGACTTTAAAATGCACAATTAGGGTCTACGATTTGCTCCCTATATATACCAACAAATTAAGCTCTTGTCTTTTGTCGAGGTGAACTTTGCCCAGAGTGTTACAATATTAATTGGAGTTCAAGCTTATTATTAAGTGACTGTAAAAATAATATATTTAATTTATACAATTTTAATACCAACTAAATGCAAACGGATAAGTATGAGTTAGTAACCTGAGAAGATTTGGCAAGCATGCCATTTTAAGTCTTGAATTTAATGGAAGACCATTTAATTTATTTTTTTCATTTTTTTTTTCTAATTAGGATTTAGAAAAGGGGGCAATGGGTACATCTCATAATTTTAAAAAATTTGAAGGTTTTAACTTATACATTTAAATCACTTTGACTTATATTAAAATATACAGAAGTCTTCTATGTTCTCCTAACGTATAAATATCTCTCTTTCTTCGGACATATTCCCACTTATTCATAAGTCTTCACATATTCCCGCTCTCTTTTCTATTAAGATCTCAATTTATCTAGTTGAATTTTCTTTTCTCCAGAGCTCGAAAGCTCTCTAATCGTCGTCATCAGACATGTTAATTAACTTTGCATCAATGGTGAAGCATTTTGAGCTCCATATTGCCTATATAAAAGTTCTTATTTTTTCAAACTTAATAAATCCTAGTGTTCATAAAGTTGTGAGTTTTTTCAAATTTTTTAAATTTTAGCCTTTTTTTATTGAAATATGTGATATTTCTATTTATTTTGCTTGTTTCAATCGTGCTTTTTCTATTTTTGTTTTGCAAATTCATCTTGATCTATTACTATACTTGAAACTTTAACTTTTTTTGTTGGTCGAAATATGTGTTATTTCTACTTAAGTTGCTTGTTTCGATATTGCTTTTTATGTTTCTTCAAATTTAACACGGTCAATTAAGTGGCCCTACCCCTAATTCTTCGAGACTTGTGCTTGTTTTCTAATTAAGTTTTGAAAGTGGCTTTCTAGTCAAAATCCCTAGTTACCTGAAAAAAATAACATGGATTATAAGCTGTTGGAGTCTGTCAATATTTGTACCGAGTATATCAAAAATTCTTTACACATGTAGTGGATAAACATTGAATTCTTTTAGTTATATATAGAGAGAGAGGGGGGGCCGCAGAGTATAATGAATTTATCTCTTTAACTTTGTGAAGGGGAAAGTCCCGAACGCGAAACCCCTCACCTGTAGCAGAGGTTCCTTGGCCAGGTGGAATGTAAATCGAGGGATATGCACGAGTGGCAGCCCTGCAAGAGAGAGGACCAACGGAACACGAACCCAACAACAACCCTTGCAATATTTCAGCAAAGACTGTCACCACACGGATTCGAACCCACGACATCGGAGTGATTGTACCCCAATCACTTATAATATGGTTGCTTAACACAACAAAAATATTTGTTATTAAAAACAAAAATACTCCTTTGAATCACATATGCAAATAGGTCAGTCAATACTCTTTCCCTTTGACATAAATGTTTTAATTATTAGTGTTTCCCTTTTATGCTATTTATTTCCTAAAGAAATGGCTTTTGATTAAATGATGTGGATGTGTGAACTGCTGTCTGCTGGGTAGGAAGTCCGAATTGGACCTACTTATGAATCATATCATTAGCTTCTTTTTCAACAATCTTTGTTAGTAAATTGACTAAAATAATACCCACCAAAGCTTTCATAATGTATTTTTTAATAATAGTGATGTTCAGACTATTTTTTTACGTCTCGATTAACTCTTTACGGAATATATATTACTTTCAAAATAATAATTTTGATTGGATATTATAGGTCAAAGTTCCGATAGTTAGTCTAACCCCTTTCCCGCAGCATTCCATTCGAAGTAGTCGAAAAAGTCTAAGACGGAGAAAGTCAAAGCAGAAGATAATATACCTTGATATTCTTGATGTTCTTTAATTCAAAAAGCATCGTTCAGATATTGAATAACTCTGTTCATTAAAACTTTAATTTTATAGTATAAATCTCAAAAAGTATTTTTGAAAAGAATGGTACATGGTGAACGACTTGCTTAATATATTATATACGATATCAAAGATCTAATTTTACGATATGAACTTTGTTTTTTTGTGAAGTGGAGCTGTTTATTCCTAGCTACCATGATGTTTCCATAGTTCCAATTTCCTTTTGTTTGCTCATAATGACGGCTTCAACTATTTCTTGATTTTATATATAGTCATTATTTCTTTGAAATTATTAAAGTTTTTTAAACAAGAAGTTAATGATAGCTAGCCTAGTGTATTAAAATAGTGAAATTAGGCGCGCATCCATTTCCATTGTCACAACATTCGGAAGAAAAGGCTGTCAACTTTTATTTTTCTTTAATTTATTTTGATTATTGCACTTACAATTCTTCTAATTAACTTGAATCTCCTAAAACATGTAGTAGGTACAGAATAATGGACTCTAACAAAGGTATCAACAAACGAGGGGGAAGTTGTTTCGGCTTCTAGCCTCACGTATGAAGTTACTTTTATTAGTTGGCGATTTACCTCATTAAGTGAATTCAGATTTCGTTGGGCCCCAATACAGATATCTAACTTTAGACTTATCCTTAATACGGAACTTCCCAACGCGAATCTAGATTTTGTTGGCTCTAATATAAATACGGAACATGATACAAAAAAAGGAATCCAACATAGGAAGTTTCAGGTTTTGTTTTTGATATATAAAGCTTCATTGTACATTGCTAATCTTGGTTGTTGGATGCTTTGTTGCTTAGTTCTTTGTCCGTACTCGACTTGGATGCTATAGAAGTTTGGACCAAAAAATAGAGAATGCTATGAAGCTTTACTTTCATCACAAATGGAAATGAAGTAAAAGACGTGGAGAAGTTCAGTACAAAAGTCAAAATAAAAAGTTAGTGACACTTTGGGATTTCATCTTTTTTATATTCTTTCTTTAGTCCAACCTCTTAGGGGTCGTTTGGTACGGGGACTAATTTATCCATCTAGGAGATGAGATAAAATAATTCCAAGATTAATGGGATAAAGTGTGATATCCATCTTTAAGTTTGGACTTCATTTTATACTTTGTTTGATACAAAAGTTATACCTTCTACTAACTATGGTATAAAATTAATCCCAAAGTCAGTGTTGGGATATCTCAGCTTATACCGTGTAGTTTCCAATCGATGAATCCAAATGACCTAGAAGTATACTTAAATCTCAACTTTAGAAGTAACAAAATGCATACAACTCTTATTCAATGCCTTCCAACCTTCATATGTTGGGAAATATGGAAGAACATATGCAAAGCCAGATTTGACAACATCCACATGTCTACCAGATACATCATTGATCAGGTATGCAGAACCATGGTGATGTTAATCAACTGCTTATATCCTAACTTTAATCTTCCTGCAGGTTGGATAAATATTTGCAGTGCTTTGGAAAGGGTCCAACAGGTGATGATCAGCAAACCAGTAGTATGGAGTAGACCAAGTGGGAGCTGGATCAAAGGCAACCCTGGCAGTGCTGGAGGAGGTGAAATTATAAGAAATGGCAACTTAGTTCTAGCATTTGCATATAACTATGGACAATGCAGCAACAACTATGCAGAAGCCAAAGCCATCCTTCAAGGTGTAACCTTGTGTATAAGCAGGAATCTCAACAATGTAATTATGGAAGCTGACTCTCAACTATCATTAACATGATTAATGACAAAATGGATCCTCCTTGGCAGATCCAGCACATCATTCAACAGATTATCCACCTCTCTAGCAACTACAACTTCACCTTTGTTCATACTTTCAGAGAAGGTAATAAGGTTGCAGACCAATTGGCTAATCTGGGAGAAAGGAGCAATGGATATACTCTAATAAAGAATTTAAATTCTCTCCCTCACGATATTGCTGCCTCTCTGATCTTGGACAAACAGGGTCTTCCCAATTTCAAAATCAAACCAAGACATAACCATTTTGTCATTAATGATGTATAGCTCTATTGACAGTATCATATGTACCTATGTTCATAACTATTGTATAGCTTACCTCATTCACAGCAAGCTTAGGCCTAGCGATATGGAGAACATCTCATATAACAAGCTGATATTTTTGCTTCATCTGACTATACATCAGTATTTTTTCTGTTCTGGAGGCCAAGATATATGTCCTCCTCCATGTACTCATCTTTTTTGACAATATACTGATTATGGGGTATGCCTCAACCCCAATGCCACTACGGTGGTCCTTAATTAAAAAAAAAGAAGAAAATAATAAAAACATTGCAGAAGTAAAATTAATTGTTTAAATTTTTTTTGGTAGTGTTCCATTATTTAGTGGATCTTGAATTAAATTAATCAGCCAAAAAGTTTTGTATACTGATACAATGATGCATAAAGAAATAAATGTTTAACAAAAAAATCGGTACAAAACAAAATGGCCAAGTACAAAAAACGACGTTTAGGTAAAAAGATTGAACTTCCAGCTATCAAGTCATGGCCAAACAAAACTTAGCTAAATCTGTCTTCATTACAACTGTAAGAATTTATTCATATTGACAACAAGACATTATTTGTATATTCAATCTCTTCTTCTTGGGAATTTCAAAGTTTGCTTACTAGTGGAGTATAATACTTAATCAAAAGTGTAGCAATTAGAGTGAGTGGGTAATTTTGTGTGTCCTCTTATGTATTGTAATTTTGTGTGGTCCATAATTGTTCCAAAATTTAGAAATTTCACATGGGCTTTTGTGACTTTTACTCAAATGCCATGAAATCATCACATGGAATACAGAAGGAAAGGATTTTGTTATGACACATAAGACGAATATGTACAGTTCCTTATACATTAAACAAACCAATTTTACACTGGTTCACAGTACATCACAAGCGCACACACGTACCCGAAAAATAAATAACATACCCATAATTGTACTATTTAATTAACTATGAACACATACATTGACTTGTCCTCACGTTTGCATTATATAATACCCACAAAAATAAAAATCACAACAAAAAACCATAGGTTAAAATTTCATGAAAATAACTATGCATTGGGAAAACGAAATAGTAACATTTAACTAACCTATCCAAAGACAGGGCTGGAGCTACTATATTAGCTGCTGCCGATTCTGACAAACTCACTAGCTTTTGCGTACATCGTGTATAAAATATATATAAATATTTAATTTGCAAAACTCAGTAATTAAAACGAGCAATGAGTTTGGTGACAAATTTCGGCTCCGCCTCTGTCCGTGGACGTAGTACTTAATTGACTCATGATGATCACAAATACTACTTCCTACTATAATTTCTTGATCTTGGAAGATAAACAACGGATTCAGAAACTGTACATGTACTTTTGCAAGAAGTATACATGCTAATGAATCCAAATCTATCACTTAAACTTCTTATTGATGGTACTTTTAAAGAACTTTTCCAAATGTCATCGTGATGATATGTTTGATCATCCTTGGAGCACTCCACAAATGCAGCAAAAAATGGATCCTTTCTAAAGCTTTTGGTAGCACTTTTTCTAGGAGAAAAATCATCAAGAAAACTACTAATTTTCTTGGATGAATATGGAATATTTCCAGCTGGTGGTGGCAATGGAAGAAGTTGGCCTAAAGAAGTGCTATTTTTCTTGGAAATTTTTTGCTTTGGAATTCCAGGAATTTGTTCCCAAGAAAAGGGTATCCCTTTTGGGAATTGAAGAGGAGTAGTAGGGCTAAAAGGGGAATTATTTTCAAGATCATGGAAAGAGAGTGATGATCCAAAGGAAGAGTTGGAAGAGTGAGATGGAGAAGAAGAGAGAGATGATGGGGTCCGGTGAGTCGGAGGCCGCCGGAAAACTGGGGTTGAGAATGTGGTGTCACTATGATCATCACAATCATTTGTTGTAGTAGTAGTAGTAGTAAGAGTAGAAGCCATTGATGATCTTGATGAAGGGAGAAAAGTAAGAAAAAAAGGAAGAGGTTTGTTTCCTTTATGTTGAGGTGTCTTCAATATCTTTACTCTCACCTTGCTATGTATATATATCGAGAACCTTTTATGGTGTGTTTACTATGTATGTATTCTTTTTTATGATGGCGGTATCACACACACTTGTAGCGAATTTTAATTATTGTATCGAATATCAGCTACCTTACATCATTATATGTATTACGTTAATTGATTTTATCAACTAAAATTTGATATAGTTGAACAATTATTTAGCAATTTTTTTTGTGTCTACTGGAATTTGTCTTATTATATTTTTTACTCTCCTTGGTATAAATGTTGAGTGATTTATTCTTTAATAGTATTTTTAATTTTGTTTTTAATTTCGTGTAAAGATCAATTGTCACTCTCAATAGATTTTGGTGAACTTATAATGTAAAAGAGATACTACTACATTGTAGTAATTAACAAACGACCCCATTGCATTATGACAAGACTGAAGAGGAGGTAGAAACAGAGGAATAAATAGGAAATAAATAAATAAGCACCTCTTTTCTTTATAAGAAAAAAAAGAGAAAGATTATTGCGTACTTGATAGCAATAAGAATTTTAAACGTTTAAGTAACCTAATATTTTTGTGTGCATCTTTTTTCAAGAAGAAAGTAGAATATGCTTGCGTTATAATTTTGTCTCTAAAGTCATTTTTGCACTCTATTTACTATATGTTAAAAAGTAAAAGATGAATTATGTCCCACTATTTTCTCTAGCTAGTAAATGTTTATTGTTTACGACAACAACATACACAGTGAAATGTTTACTGTTTATTTATTCTAAAATTCATGGCCAAAAGTATTTTCAAGGAGAGATGGTGAAAAATCACAAGAACTATATTTTTTTAGAAATGAATAATTTGGTTCAGAGTGGTTCATATTTGATATATATGGTAAGAATTTACTTTTTTTTTCTTTTATATTTCATTTGGGGTGATGGTCAAAAGGTTTTGGAAGATATATAATTAACTAAACTTTTCTAAGTAGTATTTACCTAACCAATTAGCCATATATTACTTACCTACCAAGAAATCTAAGAGAGGAATTAAAATGTTTTCCTCCCCATATAATAATTCTAGATCAAGGGACTACATTTGTACGTAGATGGTCTTCAATTTCTTCTGCTTATTTCTTCATTATGAGAGTTTGAGCAAGTATTTTGAGTTGCAATGGAGAAGTAATTAATCCCAGAAAAAAAAGAGAAGTAATTAATCAAATATCTTTTTTATAGGAAAAGTTCTATTTTGTGTTTGTTCGAAGTCAATGATAAACAAGCACTTGCAATTAATTCCAATATTCTTTGTGGTTAGTCTAACTTCCAACGAAGCGATGAAGTACAATCCAGTATATTTATTTTTCCGGAACTTAAATGACCCAAGAAAATAAAAAAGCAATCAAAATACCGTATAAAAAACACTTAAGTGTTGCGCAAAAAGAATTAACCGTCCATTACGATTAACTTCTTTTTGCGCAACAAATTATTGCACAAAAGTAACTTATACATCTTTTTTTATAGAGTATTTTGATTGCTCTTTGATTTTCTTGGATCAATTAAGTTCCGGACTCTGCATTTTGGTTGCTATTTTTAATTGAGAGGAATAATTTTGGGAGGGGACAGGAGAAATGAAGTATCATGAGGGCATAAAGAATTATTGGATTCCATCTAGCGTGGCCTATTTTTTCACCTACCAACTTAAGTCAAGAGAAATATCATAGTTGTCTTCAATTATTAGGAGAACATTCAAATTAATTTCATGAAGCATGGGTTTCGAGCTACTTTGGTTACTCATAATTAATCTACCGATATGATATATATATATATATATATATATATATTATACGAAGGATCGATAATGGTCCTTGGGGAGTCATTTAATTTACAAAATATTTTTATGCGAATTGTACGGGGTGACAAAATATAAGAGCTTCCCCTGATAGTTTATGCTACCACATTTTGCTAGCTAGATTATCTGTCACTTGGTTGATTTCTCCGTAATGTTATGACATTTTATCACTTATTTTAATTACTACTATACAACTACTTTAGTAATTTATACTTGAGGAAGTAAGCGAAATTTACATCTCTCCATAAAAGTCGTCATGAACTACCAAACGATGTGGTAGAGTACGGATAAACACTCCTTCATCCTTAATTAAAAATTTTGAATTCGAGCCTTGTGTATAGAGTCGTCTTTAATAGGGAGTGTTTTACTCTCCAAAATAGGTTTTCCAATGCGAATCCAAATTAATTGGGCCCTATGGTAGATGTCTGACACTGGGTGGAAAAACGAAAACTAAAAAATCCTATTTATTAGAATTTTTTTTAAAATTTTTTTTTGAAAAGGACGATGATTTTGTGTTGGAACTTGGAAGTCCACATTGGTGTGGGATGGTGCAATTGGACTCTTTATGGGAGATTCGTATCCCACGAACTAGTTTTTGGGGCTGGATTAGGATCAATGTCTATTTTCTAATCATGGTACCAGAGTCATGCACATTATGATTATTGGCTTATCCGATATTGGACCCCATATTATATTGTCCACGTTCGGGTCGGCAGGTCTGGGTGTACAATTGGATTCTTTGTATGATTTTAGGTGACCCTCTCTCACCTTATGAGCTAGATTTTGAGATTGAATTAGACACGAAATCCATTTTCTCATCATTCCATGACTTGAAAATGGGCCGATAAGGCAAAAAAAGGTTATTCATTTAGTACAAACGTTGAATGGGCTCTTTCTTTTTACTATAGATCCGATTTGATGAACAAACAATTGATTAATGTTGATGTACTCGCGGTTTTCCCTTTTTGAAGTCGCCTCGGATCTTCAAAGCTTGATACATCCAAAAGAGCAAATATTCTCAATTAATTTATGAACTTAAGTTTTCTTTAGTTATTGTCCAAGAGCTACTTTTAAAAACTATAATCTCTATGGTAAAAGAATGTATCTTATGTCTAACTCAACCTCAAAAGCTTAGCTTGTGGGGCGAAGATTGTTCATATCCATATAAGAGGTTCATGTTCCCATTCCATTTCCGATTTGGGACTCTTAACACTCCCCACACGCCTAGACCTCGTTAACTGAAGCGTGGACAATATAATTTGTAGGCCCAACATCGACGAACAAAGAATTAGAATGGGCCTAACTCTGATACCATGTAAAGAATGGATTTTTGGCCTAACTCAACCCCAAAAGTTAGCTTGTAGGGTGATGATTGTCCAAGTCCATATAAGGAGTCTATGTTCCCATTCCATTTTCGATGTGGGACTTTTAACATCTATCTTAAAAGACTATAGTATTGTGCTAAATTACAAAAGTTTCTGATAGAACACCTGGCCACGGGATTGTCTATAGCAGTACAGATGAGGACAGAAAAGGGCCATTAACTTAACTCAATTTGCTAACGCCATACATGCAAACGAAGAAAACAACAACTCAAATGCTCGTGATCTGAATGAACTTCTTGTTTTTGGAATTTGGCATGTGATTATGGGACCCTAACCCCTGCATGAATGTTGTGATTTTTATCTCTATTCTAGTTCCTTTTTCCTTTTTATTTATAAGTCTATTGTTAAGAGTTCCACATCGGATATGGAATGAGAACATGGACTTCTTATATGGACTTGGACAATCATCACCCTATAAGCTAGCTTTTGGGGTTGAGTTAGGCCCAAGATCCATTCTTTACATGGTATCAGAGTCAGGTCCATTCCAATTCTTTGTTCACCGATGTTGGGCCTCCAAATTATACCACGCTCCAGACTCCAGTTAACAACGTCTGGGCGTGCGGGGGAGTGTTAAGAGTACCACATCAGATATGGAATGGAAACATGGACTCCTTATATAGACTTGGACAATCATCACCCTATAAACTAGCTTTTTTTTGTTTTTCTTCTATTTTCTATTTAATTTCATAAAACATTTGATTTAGAAATTCACTTACTCGACCGGATAGTTACTTGGTCATGTACGTAAAACACTCTCTAGTCTCTACTAAAAGGTTTTTCATTCTCATGAAAATTCAAACCCAAAACTAATCCCAATTTTCTTCTGTTTCAAGTTTCAACTTCTTCATCTTCATGGTCTGGTCGATATATGTAGAGAGTTACAAATTCATCTTAATCGTGTAGGTTTGGCTCATATTGAAAAATTCACTTGATAAGTGTTAAATTTAATAAATCAAATTAAATGAGTTATAGGGTAAATTTTCTGTGTTCATGTACGTATATTAATTTTTGAACACTCTGAACAAATGCAAAAGACTATCTCAAGTGGTCCAGTTATTTTTCCGAACATCCTGAGTGAAAATACTGGATCCGCCACTAAGTACGCATATATATAATATTTTGCTATCTTAATTACTAGAATTTCATCTCAATTGTCTTATTTTATTTTTCTAACTGTCTTATTTTATTTGACACCTATCTTTAAATTAGATATTAAAACATTTTACAAGATAAATTTCTGACGATTTAATTTATATAGTATTCCTACTAACATAAATTGGTGTTGATTCTCTTCCTCTCCATAAAATTCCACATAAACGTCTCCATCAATTGTATGTTTGCTTATTTCTACTTTTGGGTTTCACGTGCATTAGGCTCAGTTATATCAAGATGGAACATTGAAAGCATACACCACATGTTGACGTACGTCATCGCAATTTGAAGGTAGAAAAAAAAGGATATAACACTTAATTAATTATGGTAGCTAAGTCAACAACAACAACGTACCACTGAATTCCGCAACAATGATAGCAAAGTCACTCAATTTTATTTTATATCAATAAAATTACTTAACTTAAGATTTTTCGCTCGTAAAATTACTCAACCAAATCTGTCATCAAGAAAATCTAACATGAAATAGGTTGGGTGTAAGATATGTCTTCTTTAATTTTGTTATATTTATGAAATTCATGTCTACATGGCATGAAAAAATAATGTGTTTTGCTATGTTAGATTTTTTTGATAACAAATTTAGTTAAGTGATTTTATAAGAGAAAAAATCTAAGTTGAATGATTTTATTGATATAAAATAAAGTTAAGTGATTTTGCTACATAATTCTTCATAATTTACTAATTTAGTGACATTTTGAGATATTTACTCTTCTAATACGACATGAATATTATTGAGACGATGAGTTAGATATTGTGTTCACATAATTGAATCGTTGGTAAGTAAATTATCTAAAAGTAATTATGTGGTTATATCTTTGAGAGTTATTATTAAACCTGTCCAAATCTCGGGTCGAGCGGGGTCAAGTGGCTTTTTTTTCTGCTTGCCCGACCCTGACCCTGTTTTATTTTTTAATTTTCAGACTCTGTCCCTGACCCACTCTACAAAACAAAATAAAATAGTAAGCAAACACTTCAATTCTACCCTATTCGTTATCCGATATAATTTTTCACCAATTAAAATTACAACAAACAGAAGCATGAAATATTAAAAATTATTCCAAAAAGAACTAAAGCAAATTCCACACTTTTAGCTGAGTCGAATACCATCCAGGGGCATATTTTCCACACTTTTAGCTGTAAATCCATAAACAAACAAGCGACACGTACAAACCAACATCACGATAATTCATCAACATCATCATAAGCATCATCATCACTAGATTCTTTTTCGTTTGTCCCTTCACCTATATAAGTAAAAAAAAAATATTAATAAAATAAAAAATAATATAAATTATATTAAAAAGTCACTAGGGTCGGGTCGATGGTCGGGCCGTGTCGGATGGGTAAAAATTCTGACCCTGACCCGACCCTACATATGAATGGGTCCCTTTTTTTCGGGTCAGGTGGCTCACGGATCAGATATAAACTGACTTTGGCCCTAATTTTTTCGAGTCGGGCCTGGTCGAGCGGGTCCCCGACCCGATGAACAGGTCTAATTATTATTAAGCAATGGTAGTCGGATCCACTATTGTTTGGATTCTCCTTCTAAATGTTGTTTCGAGGCTTAATTCTAATAAAGTAGGAAAATGTTTTGTTAGAAGAATTACTAGCACTATTTGTAACTACTTGGCTCGACTTGGAAACTCTTATTACTTGTTGGAAATAATAATTCAAAATTATAGGAAATCATATTTGATTAGAATTTGATATTTTAATTCATGTCTCGTTAGAATTTATAGTTATAATTAATATATGAATATGTTTCTTATTTTAAGTTAAAGTATGTTTCATACTATTATAAATAAGGGTGCTACTAGCTATTTTTATAATAAGAGAAAACAAGAGAGAACAAGAGATATTGTATAGATTCATAGAGTCTATAAATAAAATATTTTTCTTCAAATTGGTATCAGAGCTTCTACAATCCTAGTAGAGAATCAAAGTGCTCCTGTTGCCGATAAGGGGTTACAACTAATATATGCCTCCCGTTTGGCCAAGAATGATGGATGCAAAGGTTGGGCCAATGATGTATACATGAAAAATAATCATGTTGAGAAGGATTGAAGAAAAATATTGCAAATTTAAAAAATGAGCAAGCAAACATAGCACAGGGGGAAGGAACGATCTTCTCCAAAAGTTGGAGAAGTTAAAAAAAATAAAAAAAATTGGAGAGAAGTGCTCCAACAATTGAATGTTGATGAGAAATGCATCAACTGTTGAAAGTGTAGGGATTTGTTGGGTTCGTAAGCACATCGAAAGTTTAAAATTTTTACTTACCCAACAACTATTCTAACATGGCTTATACGAAAATCATATAAAATGTTCAAAACACAATAGAAGAAAACTTATAAGTTTTCAAGCGCCGGATTCAATACTAAGGTATCCACGTGAATTGAATCCTCGACTACAAGATCCAACTCAAGTGTATTTCCTTTGCAAGAAAGCTAGGAAATCTTGCTTCAAGAATTGAGAAGTAATTTTCTGTAACCTAATAATTATGGGGTATGTGTTGTATATATAGGAGTCAGGGTAAAACCTAAGCAGATTCAAAACAGGAAAATCTGGTCCATGTTATTGTTCAGTGGACCAGCCCAGCTGGTTCACTTCACACGTCCTAATAGACAACCAGTGTCCCAATTTAGGGCCAGTAATTTTTGGCCCAATTGTTTTCCTGTATTTGTCTGATTACTCATATAATATATCCAACACATTTAATTAAATTCGACTTAATTAAATAATTTCTATCAAATATAAATATTCCATAATTATTATAAATTAAATATCTCGATTCTCAATCGAATATTTAATACTTTCTCAATACACTCTTAGATAGAAGAAACAATCGCATATAGTGTGACCCTATAGGCCTTCACATATCTATATTAATCTAGTTAAGGTCCATACGAAACTCCTAGACTGCGTCGTATGACGAACTCAATATGTGAAGTATGTTTACATGAATCCAGCAAACTTAACCTTCATGCGGAACTATAAATTCCTTTCATTCACGACACACTCGATTTAGCTTAGGATTTGCCAAGTGTCTATCCAAATAGCATAATCACTTTATCTCACATTTATTAGTTGACAACTAGACCATATTCTAAATATGTCTCTTGCACTGGCCAGCGACTTTAGTCAACCTAATAACATTGAGAAGCTGAGTGCTCTATCGAATTTCCAATCAAGGAATGAATCCTATTCTTGGCTCAACTACCACCTTGATTTACATCCTGCTGCACCCAACACAAGCTGTATCTTATCCAGAAGGAGTTTAAGCTTAGAACATGATCAAAGTACATCATTCTGCAAACAAGGTGAGTATTGACCTCAAGTCAAATGACCTTTATATTCCACACGCCGTAACACTATAGACATGTATAACAAATAGTTTATCGGCATGGTATACCAATACTTCTCCAAGTCAAATGACCTTGATTTTTTTTTAAAACGAGATAAAAATAAATAAGGAAAAATAGTTAATTTATATTTATATATATATATATATATATATATATATATATATATATAATTAAAAATATAAAGTTTTAATAATCTATTTATACCTCTCACCCTCTCAACGAGAGTGAGATACACTTTCTTTGCCACCTCATTATTTAGGGAGTAATATAATTCATTTTAAAGTAGTCCAAGGGGGTAATAGAACCCCGCAAATGTATGATGTGTAGTTGAGATTTCGATCAAACGTTAGGATATCATTTGATCATTTTCTCAAAAAGTAATATTTAAAGTGTGTTTTGAACCTTTAACTCTATTTAATAATGATATTTCGTATGGGTGTCATAATCACCTAACTCACGTGCAAAATAGAGTTGATCCAATTGTCTTGAATTTGCTCTATTCTTTTAAAATATAGAAGAGATAGTGTCAACTCGTGATCAAGTATTTTTGTCCCACTCTGTTTGTCATCATAATCTTGGTATAATTCTGTCTTCATTTTATATTACTTGAGCTTTACGCTCCTCTCAGTTGATTCACTATGCCTATGCTTTAAATATTTGCTTTGTGTGACATAACTCATTAGGTTATCAACCAAGATTTTCCATCTTGTGCTGAGTTTGGTGCATTTGTAACTAGTATAGTCTAATTAATATCAATCCTTCGTTTTGTGATGATTTGAAATGACTTTATTAGAAGCTATATGGTGAAATATTGGAATACATGAGTTTTGTGCCAAAAGAGTTTATTGGCGCCAAACACTTGCGCATGCAGAAGTTTAATACTTTCTCTGTTACAATTTATGTGATTCAATTTAAATTTAGTATTTTTCATTAATTTTTTACCAATAAGGTTGTTGATTTAAAGCTTCTTGTTGGGATCCAATTCCCATTTTTTTGGTGCAGACTTCGACGTTAGACTCGTTAGAACCCTTATGTTCGCCAAACACTCGATCTAAATGCCTCTCAAGCTGCTCCTCCATTCTTCTCAAATCAATCTCTGCTCTAATTCTTGTTTTCACCATTTTGGTCGAAAAAAATAGTTTTGGGTGAAGAGAAAGAAGAAAAAAATTCTTGGGTGACAGAAGGAGTATACACGTGATATACACGTGTATCGAGTTCAAGTTTTAGTGTAACTTACCATAGTTGAAGAATTCTTGTACAAGTGTAATTAAGATTTATTGTTATAATAGGAATAGGACTTTCCATTTATTGTTATAGTAGGAATAAGATTTCAATAATTAGGGATTATATATTGTATAAATACCTCTTCATTAATGAGAATAATGAAGGGATTATTTCTTTCATGGTATCAGAAGTCTACGGCTAAAATACCTTCTCACAAAAACACTCCCGCTGCCCTTTTCTCCCATCGCGGATTCCGTGATTCATCCTCGGTTTCCGTGCAATTTCTTCCTCACTTCCCACATTTTCTTCCAACTCCCTAATTCACCTATTGTTCTTTCGTTATGTCTACATCGAAGAACATGTTTCATCCTGCCCTTACAATCTCCAACATCAAGAACCACATTCCTATTGTTCTTGAGATGGAAAACGTCAAATACGCGACGTGGGCAGAATTATTCAAAGTTCACGCATGCTCGCATCAAGTCCTCTATCACATCATCCCCTCGGTCACTGGCAAGGAGAAGGTGCCTACCCCAGAGGATGATCCTACGTTATGGACGACCCTTGATGCTACCGTTCTCTAGTGGATTTATTCTACTATCTCTACAGACCTCTTGCAGACGATTATTGAACCCGACGCTACGACGATGAAAACTTGGAATAGGATGTGTGATATATTCCAAGATAACAAAAATTCCTGTGTTGTCACGCTTGAGCATGAATTTTCCCATGTCAACATGGAAGATTTTCCGAATGTCTCAGCCTATTGTAAAAGGCTGAAGGAATTGGCGGATCAACTCTGAAATGTTGGTGCGCCCGTTACCAATGATCGTCTTGTTCTTCAGATGGTTGCAGGCATATCCGAGGCCTATAATGAAGTTGGGACACTATTTCGTCAAAGTAATTCTCTCTCGCCATTTTATCAAGCCCGTTCCATGATCACGTTAGAAAAAGCCGGTTTGGCTAAGAAGGCGGCTACCGGTGCAGATTCTGTCATGATGATGGCCACATCAGACAACCCTCACTCATTCTCTAAAAATTCAAGCCAAAACTGTACCAACAGTGGCGGAAAAAGGGGCCAAAATCATAAAAATAATGGCAAAAATTGTGGTGGTAACAACGGCGGTGGTGGTAGCCAGAACAGTGGTGGTGACAACAGTGGGGCTCGGAACAGTGGATCGCCGGCCAACTGGCCGAAGCATTGGGCCTCCTGGCCGTGGGGCTCGGCCAATGGCCATTGGCCCAATAGCCTTTATTATCCACCAACGACTGGAAACTGGGCCCAATTCCAGTCGGCTTCCAGGCCCAGTTTCCCGAACAATGCATTACGATACAATGTTGGGCCGAGGTAACAAGCCGACCTGCTTGGGCCTCGGCCTCAACAAACCTTCACTGATGCGGGCCCGACTCTAGTCCCAACACCTACGGATATTGAGGCCGCAATGCATACACTCGGATTTCATCCCCCGGACCCGAATTAGTACATGGACACCAGAGCTACTTCTCATATGACGTCCGCACAAGGTAATCTCTCGTCTTATTTCAATTTGAGCAAAAATCATAGCATTATTGTTGGTAATGGCAACTCAATTCCAATTCGTGGTTATGGTCATACGAATTTGTCTCCCCCACATCCACCTCTTGTCTTAAAAAATGTTCTTCATGCTCCTAACTTAATTAAAAATTTGGTGTCTGTCCAGAAATTCACCACTGAAATTGGGTTTCTGTTAATTTTGATCATTTTGGATTTTCTGTGAAGAATTTCACGACGGGGATACTTCTAATGAGATGCAATAGTAGGGGGAGCTGTATCCACTCACCACCATTTCCACGAGTCAAGTCACACCTTCTACCTTTGACGCTCTTGCTCCTGCCTTGTGGCATGCACGTTTGGGACATCCGAGTTCATCTATTATTTCTTCTCTACATAAAAATAATTTTATTACTTGTAAGAGTACACATAGTACTTCACTTTGTCCTTCTTGTCCATTAGGGAAATATGTTAGATTATCATTTGTAGCCTCTACTCCTCGTAGTTTGATGCCTTTTGACATTATTCAAAGTGATTTATGGACATCTCCCGTTTTAAGTTCTTTGGGCCATCATTATTATGTCCTATTTTTGGATGATTATTCTAATTTTTTGTGGACATTTTTTTTATCTAAAAAATCTGAGGTTTTTTCCACATTCTTAAAATTTAGAGCATTCATCCGTACTCAATTCGAACGAAAAATAAAAATATTCAATGTGATAATGGCAGGGAATATGATAATGGCCCATTTCGAGAGTTTTGTGACACTAATGGCATATCTTTTAGGGTTTTATTATCCACATACGTCCTCACAAAATGGGAAAACCGAGAGAAATTCGTTCCATAAATAATATTGTTCATACCTTACTCGCCCATGCTTTATTACCACCTTCTTTTTGGCATCATGCATTACAAATGGATACATATCTACTTAACACCCTCTCTCATAAAGGCTTAGCATATCAATCTCCACTTAAAATTCTTTACAATAAAGATCATTCGTATTCTCATCTTAGAGTGTTTGAGTGTTTATGCTATCCACTTTTTTCGTCTACTATAATTAACAAACTTCTAGCATGTTCTACCGCTTGTGTGTTTTTGGATTATCCATATAATCATTGTGGTTACAAATATTTTGATTTATCCTCTACCAAAATCATCATTAGTCGCTATGTTATCTTTGATGAAACCCAATTTTCGTTTACTAAATTGTGTAGTTCTGTGTCTAGTTCATATACTTTTTTGGATGATAGGATATCACCGTATATTATCTATCATTTATCCGAGATGTCTCGTCACTCGAATCTGCCAGCAGGACCACTACCTGCTGGCCCACAAATTGCCGATCAAGAGTCTCGGCCCAGTCCAGTGTCTCAGCACAATATCGGTAACGGTACTGTTCCAGCGACACGGCCCACTACTTATTTCAATCCGGTATCTACTGCTTCCCCAGTTGTTGGGCCAGCAGGCCCACTGCCTGCTGGCCAGTCCACTGCCAACCCGAGAAATGTCCAACTCCCGTCCAATTTTACCTTACGTCAAGGGCCCGTTACTCGTAGCCAAAGGAGTAATTATTAAACCAAAATGACATTTTAATATTTATTCTAATGTCACTAAATCTCCCCTACCACGTATCCCAGTGTCTGCCCTTCATGACCCGAATTGGAAATTGGTCATGGATGACGAATATAATGCTCTTATTGAAAATAAAGTGTGGGAGTTGGTTCCTCGTCCACCTGGTGTTAATATTATTCGGTTTATGTGAATTTTTACTCATAAAGAAAATTCTAACAGTTCTTTTGAGAGGCATAAGGCTCGTCTTGTAGGTGATGGTAAAACACAACAAGTTGGCATGGATTGTGGAGAGACATTTAGTCCGATGATCAAACCGGCAACCATTCGCATTGTGCTCAGTCTAGCTCTCTCGAAAGCATGACCCATTCACTAACTAGATGTGAAAAATACTTTCTTACACGGTGATCTTAAGGAGACAGTTTACATGCATACTTTCTTGAAACGAGTTAGCAGGGCAGGGCTGTCAGCCTCCTTCAGATTAAAAGTAGCAGTAGGGGGCATGTGTAAGTTGTTCTAAGAGTTAAGGGCCTAGCGAGCCAAAACCTTTGGGTTTTATGGATCCCAATTATCCTCATCATGTATGTTTGCTGAAAAGTCCTTGTATGTGCTTAAGCATGCCCCATAGACTTGGTATAAAATGTTTGAAGATTATGTATCTACTAATGGATTTTCTCACAGCAGGTCTGATCATTCATTATTCATCTATCAGCGTGGTACTTCTCCGGCATACATTCTGTTATATGTTGATGATATTATATTGACTGCCTCATCGGATATTCTACACAAGTCTATCATGTCCCTTCTCAGTTCAGAATTTGTTATGAAAGACTTTTGGCCCTTAAGCTATTTTTTTGGCATAACAGTCACTCGTCATGCAGATAGTCTATTTTATCTCAGAAAAAGTATGTGTCAGAGATTATTGAGAGCTGGCATGTCATCTTGTAAGTCTACAACAAAGATTATTGAGAGAGCTGACATGTCATCTTGTAAGTATACTTCTACTTCGGTGGATACCAAACTGAACCTGAGTGCTACGTCTGGCACCCCATACGAGGATCCCACCCACTATCGCAGTCTTGCAGGAGCACTTCAGTACATGACTTTCCCGAGACCTGATATTACTTATGCAACGCAGCATGTATGTTTGTTTATGCATGATCCATGGATTGAGCACAAGCATGCGCTCAAACGCATTATACGATACATACATGACACACTTGATTATGAATTGCATTTATATCCGTCCAAATTTCTACTCTCATGTTTTATACAGATGTTGATTGAGGTGACTGTCCTGATACCATTGTATATTTCTGGGTGATAATTTGGTCTCTTGGTCTGCAAAACGCCATACTACATTATCGTGATCCAGTACAGAGGTTGAGTATCGAGGGGTAGCCAATGTGGTGTCTGAATCATGTTGGCTGCGTAATCTTCTATTAGAACTTCACTTTCCTATTCATAAAGCTACACTGGTCTACTGTGATAATGTTAGTGCAGTCTATCTTTCTGGAAATCCGGTCCAACATCAGCGCACTAAGCATATCGAGATGGATATTCACTTTGTTCACGAAAAGCTAGCTCGTGGACAAGTACGCGTCTTGCATGTCCCTTCTAGGTACCAAATTGCTGACATCTTTACTAAGGGTCTTCCCTCGGTTCTATTTGAAGATTTTAGGGACAATCTCAACGTACGACAACTGTCCGTTATGACGGCAGGGGTGTGACAGAAGGAGTATACACGTGTATCCGAGTTCAAGTTTGTGTAAACTTACCATAGTTGAAGAATTCTTGTACAAGTGTAATTAGGATTTATTGTTATAATATGAATAAAACTTTTCATTTATTGTTATAGTAGAAATACGATTTTTCATAATTATGAATTATATATTATATATAAATACCTCTTCATTAATAAACTTTTGACGTTATTTGGAGTAACGTTCCTTTTAAAAGATATATTTCTGCAGTAAAATTTCTGTTCTTTTTGTAACTATTTATAGTTTTGTATAGGTATCCAAATCAAAGTTGGAAGTGGAAAGGAATGGGAAAAAGGGAACTTGTGGAAACGTGGATATTCATAATTAAATATTTTGTGTACACAATTTAGTTGTGAATATTTAATTTTTGCCAAATTCATATGATTCGTCATCATTAGTGACCAAATTTTGGCTCTCCGCAAATATTGAAGAGATAACCATAATTTGTGAAAGGCTAATTTTGCCCGTCAATCAGATATCCTAGCGATCTGCCGGGATTTTGCTGCCAAATTTTGGCCTGAAGAGATATTTTTGGAATTTTTTTTAAAAATGAGATCAAAATTTAAATAGTGGCATTAAAAATCTTATTTATGCAAATCACGCCTTTTTAATCAAGGAGAATTACACACCTTATGTCATCCCAAATAAAGTTATTTATCAATTTTTGTTGAATTACCAATTATACGAGTTAGCCACATTTTTTTTACACAGTAGTAGCCAAATGCAAAAAACGTCACGTTCTTCCTCACAATTTCTCCACTACTTGGTAGTGCCACCACATCAACACCACCATATTTAGTTCTACTCCCGCCTTCAATCATAGAAACACCATCGAAAATTCATTGACATCACCGAACTTGGAAGGTCGAAGACCTTGAAACTCACCACTGTTAAGCTTGAAGCTCTCAAATCTGAAAATAAAAAATTCAAAAAGTGTTGTAATTCGAAGTGAATGTTCAAATATAACACTTGTTTAAAGCTTATACTAAATTTATACTCATTTGGGGTTGATTTGTAGAGTATATAGTCGAAATTTTGAGCTAATACGATGTGTATATTACCGTGTATATATATGTATACCATGTACATATTTGTGTAATATACAAGTGATATATAATGACATACACATGTCGCAATGAAGTTTTCTCAACTCTGAGTTTTAACTCCAACCCAGTCTCCAATTCTCCTCATATTTTTACATAACCTCATCAATTTATTTCCAGCAAATTCCAACCACACCTACTCAAATTTTGTACTAAAATATTTGATCTTTTGAATTGAAGTTTCTAATAAAGCCTTTAACGGTAGCTCTTTAATTTTCTTCAACTATTCACCAAATCAAAAAATATTAACACCAAATCAGTATTGATGGAGATTTATGGAGAAAGTGGGTATATGTGGTGGTCTCCGATGGTGAGGAACTGAATAAAAAAGAAGATTTTTTTCAACAAAAGAGTTGAGTGTTATTTCAATTGGCTATTGGTGTGATTAGATTTTAGGACTAAACAGCTAAAAAAGATTTGCAAAACTTGTTTTGTCTATTTGCGAAAGATTTCTTTCGATTAGTCCCAAAGCGAGGATGGGTTATAGGTATTACTTACGGGTTATGAATCTTTATTTCTTAATGCAACTTATCACAAAATAAAGGAATTCCTAACCTTAATTAATTGGTTTAGATTTGAAATAATAGAATAATCCTCCTCGCAATACCGTGTACTAGTATAAGAAAAGTATGGGAAAAAATCTCTCTTTTTTATAATTGTTAGTATAAAGTTGTTCTTGAATCTTGATGTATTTCTGTTGGTATTATTAGATGGACAAAGTGTAGACTTGCTTCATGGATATCTTAATAAACCAGTTACTTATTTGTACTCATGCACATATATCATTCACTTAGACATATTATTGAAGATCGTAAATACTTGTTGCAGTTCAATAAGACCACGATTAGACATATCTGGAGGGAGGCAGACCAATATGCTGATTTTCTGGCAAACGAAGGACACAATCATGAAATGGTTTTGATACTCTGAAGTCATGCACTTAAGAACATGAAGTTTCTTCTCCTAGCGGACCTAAGTCGTATTGCTTATGAACGTTTTTAAGATCTTTAGTTAGAACGTATGTCTTTTAAGTTGTAAAAAAACATATATGATCCACATATGACCTAATGGAATAAACAAAACGAATTGCCAAAACTGAATGATCTGTTTTGCTTACGACTATCCTTCAGGTATCTATCGCATTTCATTCCTTTATGTTTTTGTGAAATTAAGTTGATATTTGGTAATTTTGTAGGTGAAGTTAAAAAAATGGAAAGACAATATTTGAAATTAAAATTAATTATAAATATTTTATAGAAATCAAGTTGTATTTAGACTTAGAACCTCACTTGGCAAAAAGAATTTGCAAAATTGAAAATTTGTGTAAAGATAAGTATATCACTTGAATACAAATTCAAACAGATATTTTAATATTTTACTGAAGTTCAAGTAATGAAATTTAGTAGGCCTTTGGATAATGTTTGTAAATATTTACCAGTCTAATTAACATTTGCAAATATTGAGAATTCAGTATTTAAAAGTAGTGAAATTGTGATTTATGTCTAAACGGGTAGAGACGGCTCGTTTCATCAAATAACAGAGAAGATACAATCTCGCACAAATGTTCCTATTTCGGGGTGATCTTTAATTTTTGCTCCTTAAATTTGTGGTTCTTAATTTTTGTTCGCACTTTTGACGCAACATAAAGTAAATTTCTGCTGGCATAGTTAGCGATTACCTTCGACATATATATCATAACACTCATAAATTATACCGTACGAGGCAAAACTTTCAACATTCAACATAATTTAAAAAAATACATAAGTTTAAATTTCGCTCAATATAGTTAAAGTTTAGCTTCAGCATATTTATCATCATATTCACACAAATCATGCCGAAAAAGGAAAAAAAATTGAACAATCAACATAATCTTAAAAATACTACACAACTTATGCCGCATAACTTAATTTCTACCTAACTTGTGCCGAACGAGACAAAAGTTTAGTTTTTTGAAAATAAAAATATTACAGAACTTATGTAGAGTAAAATATATACAAGTATTTTTATTAAATAGGCAATAGGAGTAAAAACTTAAAGACCATATAAGAGTGGTGCTTTTGAATTACAATCCGTGCAAAAATTTGGGTACAATTCTGTACTAAAATCAAATAGTGGACGTTGCTTTTAACCACAAAAATAACCTCCTAATTTTCACAATTGCAACTAAATTCTAGTATTTCTTCTTGGTTCCATGCGAATCTTCTGGAACTTATACTCACAGCACAACACCCCTGAGGTCTTCACATTGAAGATCGACGAAACCCTAGCTTCTGAGAAGAGGAATTTTATCTATGGATAAACAACCGTCAAGCTCTCGAGAGTTACAGTGTGTAGGAAGGCTCGAAATTGCACGCCCTAAACCTGTCGGTTTTCTCTGTGGTTCAATTCCTGTCCCAACCGATAAAGCATTCCACGATTTCAATGCTTCCGAACTTGTCCCCTCCGCTGAAAGGTACGTATTTTCGCTTTGTTTTAGCTGCAAAATTGTATTTATTTGGTCCTTTATTTGGTGAAATTTGTCATTTAGCTTATACTATGGTATCTGATTTGATATCGAGTGAATTCACTTATATTAGCGTTAGCGTAAGAGTGAATCAAGTAGTAGTTGAAAACTTAGTTTGATAATGAAGTAGGTTGGGAGTTATGAGGTCTCAACTTCAAATCCTAACAGAGTAAAAGACACTAGGTGACTGGCTTTGGTGGACAGAGTTACCTGCCCTGTCTATTCCATTTTATACCACGGTATCTGATTCGGCACCAAGTATTCGCTTATATTAGCGATCATGAAAGAGAGAATGAAGTAATAGTTGAAGAGTTAGTTTGATAGGCACCTAAGGGTGTGACCTAGTGATCAATGAAATAGGTTGGGAACTATGATATCTAAGGTTCAAATCCTAAGAGAGACAAAATCACTAGGTGACTCAAGGCCTTGGTGGACAACTATTGTATCTGATTCGATAGCAAGTATTCACTTATAATAGTGATAGTGTAAGAGTGAATTAAGTAATAGTTAGTTTGATAGGCACACAAGGGTGTGACCTAGTGATCAATGAAGTAGGTTGAGAGCTATGATGTCTTAGGTTCAACACTAGGTGACTCCAGGCCTTGGTGGACAAAGCAGTGTTGTCAAAAGTGCGCTTAAGCCCTGAAGCGAGCCTCAAAACATGTTGAGTGCTTCGCCTCACTTTATGTGCGCTTTAGTGTCGTCATCAATGTTCTAAGACATACTTTTCTTCGCCAATGAGCTTCTCTTGAATAGGTGACATATATGATATTTCACTTTATCGTAATGTTTTTATAATTTCTTTGTCCATATATTTGTTATTCATGCTTATTATTATTAGTCTTCGTCTGAACACACACACACACACACACATATATATTTGTATTTTTGCACCATTGCGCCTTTTTCTTTGAAGCCCACACTTTATTTGCGCTTTGCGCTTAATGGCCCAACTGACCTTGGAGCTTTTTTTGCGCTTTTCGCTTTTGATAACATTGGGACAGAGTTACCCGTCCTGTCTGTTCCATTTTATACTATGGTATCTGATTCGACACCAAGTATTCACTTATATTAGTGATAGTGTAAGAGAGAATTAGGTAATAGTTGAAAAGTTAGTTCGTTAGGCACCCAAGGGCGAGGTCTAGTCATCAATGAAGTAGGTTGGGAATTATGCGTTCTCAACTTCAAATCCTAACAGAGTCAAAAACATTAGGTGACTCTAAGCCTTGGGGGACTGGGTTATCCGGTGCTGTATTGGTGGGAGATATCCCAATGGCATTAGTAGAGGTGCGTGCAAGCTTAGTTTGATAGAAAAAATATTTGAATAGTTTAGTGAGTTTAAATTGTTAAAATTTGTGAAGAGTTGTTTAGAAAGGAATGTTCAGACATTTGGAAACCGTCAAGGTGACTCCAAGCCTTGGGGGACATGGTTAACCGATAATGTGGTGGTGGGAGATGCCCACAGAATTAGTCGAGGTGCATGTAAGTTTAGTTTGATGGAGAAAATATCTGAATAGTATAGTGAGTTTGAATTGTTAAAATTTGTGAAGAGTTGTTTAGAAAAGAATGGTCAAACATTTGGAAACATTCTAAAATAGAAAAAAGGTCATATGAATCGGAACAGAGAGAGTATACCACTTTTCACTCTTTTAAATTTAGAGTTCTTAACTCAAATGGTTTGCTAAGTTTCGGATTGGTCTACTTTTTCCTTCTTTTGAACTAATATCGCCTGGTATGGTCTTATTGAATCCTGACAGATTTCATTGGAAGTAAGCAGAGTTAGTTACATGTGGTCTTTTACATTTGGGGGTTGGTCCATAAATTTTACTTATATAAGAGAGAGATATGTAGTTATTTGAGTTTACATGATTGAGAAACTTTTGGTCCAACATATTCAAACTCCAATGTATTTCATTAAAAGTTTATATAATGTTAAAGGAAAAACCACTTTGCATATAGATATACACACTATATATAAATAAGACAAGAGAACATATAACATAACCAATGTTTTAAAAGTGATAGCAGGGGATTTGCCTTCTGGGTCAAGCTCGTCGCATGGGGTTGCCTAGTGCGGGTTATCTCTCCTGTGTGATTTGCGAGCTATTGCATAGGAGCGGGGTTTACCCTGTACGCACCCGAAGGGTAGTGGCTGCGGGTTCCCTTGTCATAAAAAAAAGCCAATGTTTTAAAAGGAAAACTTGTGACTTTTTGGTGACTCTTCTCGGGGCAAAACGACCTTTCGTTTGGCTAGCACTTAAATAGGTGGGATATTTGCTCAATGAATGCTTTACATCTTGGATTATACTGCTGTATGCGCCCTAATAATGCTCCTTGCACGATTTACGCCTTGGATTGTTTGCTATTTATGTGGGTGATTTTTTTCAATTGCTTTTAAATATTGACGATAACTTGTCTATTGTTGTATAATTAGGATTCAGTCACTTAGAATATTATTTGCTTCGTTAAGAAACTCAATATTTATACACCTTTTCTTTTGATACTTATAAACGCTCATTGGGTACGCGCAGTGCCTTAGAGCTAACATGTCTTGTCCTTTGATAGGTAGAATGTCACACCTTGCTCCTATGCCTTGTAAAACAGTTACCAGATTAAAGAACAGAGAATACTTTATTCAGTTGCAATGTCAAATAAGGCCAGGAAAAAGATGAATAAATTTACCATGATAAGAAGTTGTTCCATCATTACTCTTGATGATCATCGCTTTGAATCCAAGATTCCTACCTTCACTTCCTTTTATTTGCAAACTTCCATTGATGGGAAATGGACTAACACCTAACTTTAGGTTAGATTTCCTGTAGGCCAGAATAACTTGCTCCCATATGACAGTTGTGTCGTCTTGGACCTGGCCGTGCCCTTTTGGGTTGGTCAGGCTCATGTGACACTGACGTCAATGAGGAATGCCCTTATTAAAATAAGGCTAGAATAACTTTCTCCCATTTTATAATTTTTTCTGATGACCGAGAAATCCATTTGAGGACAACCCTTAGGACCAACCACAATCTTCGAAACTTGGGATAATGTGCTCCCCTCTACCTTTCTCCACTTAAATACCAAGCTTAGCTTACATGGTGCAAGGATTGAACGCCCCCATTTTATAGATTTAAAAGACTACTTTCATTTAATGTTATATACATATTATAAGAAATACGGCAATGGACCAATAGCCAATTTAAGGGCCATATGTGGTCAATTCTACTTAGCTTACATGGTGCAAGGCTTGAACGCCCCCATTTTATAAATTTGAAAGACTACTTTCATTTAATGTTATATACATATTATAAGAAATATGACAATGGACCAATAGCCAACTTAAGGACCATATGTGATCAATTCTATTGACTTTTAATGAATCAGTTAGGAATCCGTTAAACTAGACCAAAAGTGTTCCCACCTCCTCCTTTTTTTCTTTTCTTGTTGTAAAACTTGAAGGATTATCTGTTCAACATTGTATAAGTAGGAGGGGAACAGAGTAACCCTCTAACTTAAGGGCCCTTTTGACTTAAAAAATCTTCAAATGCGATGTCAACTTATTGTTTTTTTTAGACGTCTTACTCATGCTCGAAGTGCTCAGCTCTCCCTTTATTTATGCAAAGGAGCTTGCTGCAACGAGGTGGATCTCACATCTTGAACCCGTGATCGACAAGTTAAAGAAAGAGCAACTCTACTGTTGCATCAATGTCTATGCTGTTGTATTGTATTTATTATGTAACATCAATTCTGTTAGAGAGATCCGCAATGTCGATGCAGTTTCTTTGTATTGAACTTTAAACATGTCTCTAGGGTTTTGAATGACAGTAATAAGATATCTTAACTTTGAAGTCTTTTTGGAAATAGACACTTAGTTTTCTGGATGTGATGAATTAGGTGTTATTTGAATTGGAGTCCACAAGTCTTCTCTATGTCAGAGGGGGAGGATGTTCGGTTTACCTTGAGTTGTTTTATTCAGTTTTTTTGCTAATACTTTTAGGGTTAGAGCTCCGAGGTATCGGATGATTCCTATCGAGACTGATCTCAACAATTTGCCACTGCTTTCAAGTATTCCAGAGAAGGTACTCCCATTAGTGGCCACCCAGTCAAGGACGAGTGCAGGTAGTGACAGTTCTATTATCTCATTTAAACGTTACATTTTTTCCGGCTGTGTTGTACTGCTTTATTAACTGTCAATATCTTTCGTACTGTTAATAAATTACATTCGAAGGACTGATCAGATTACTTAGCCCTGTTCACATAACTTTTGTGGAAACAGAAGATTAGAGTTCTACTTCTGCAATAAGTTGCAAGTCTTAGAATCAGTGTCACTCAAACGCGATCTTTTTGAACTGTTTGCTCAGTGAAGTTTTAGGGTTTAGAACTTCATATACTGAGATTAAGAAGATGTATTTGCAAAGAAAATAAAAATCGCTGAGGACAATCTAGTTTATTAATCACATAACTCTGGAATACTGAACCAATCAGAAACTATTTGCTCTCCAGATTTTGTTCGCCCGTTAATCTACGTGCTAAATTGCAGTACTCCAGTCTCTCCGTTCTTGTGTTGCAGCTTGAACTCCTCCTTAGGCTTGAACACATTACTGTATTCCTTGAGAAGCAATAAAAATAATTTTGAAAATAAGGACCAGAAAGAAGTAATGTGGACTGGTAACTGGAGGAGCAACTTACCTTTCTGAGTAGAGGATCTTCCATTGTGAGAAGAAAGAAAAGGAACTTTTTACTAAGTGGAAGAGAGAAGGAAAGAAGGTGATGATTGATTGCTTCGTTAACCCATTTCGATGGCTGGATCAAATGAACTAGCTCTTGCCCACTTTCAACAACTTTGAAGAAAGTGCATTTTCAACCTACTGTGATACAAATGGTACCTTTGAAACAGGATATGATTAATAAACTGAAACCCCGTGGAGTCCTCCACAATCTAGTTTGAATAAGATGGCTAGTCCATTTAAAATCGGAATTTGGAAGAGCCTAGGATGAGATTGGTAATCCTTTTGAAATTGGACGGTGTTCAATGTCTTTCGTATTTTTTATTTGTCTGCATAGATGATGGAAGTAGTCAAATAATGATGTGTAGCTGCTCAATAGAAAAAAATATTGTTTGCACTCAGGAAACAGTCACATTTGTTTTTGATGCACAAGTATAACTATATAAGTGCCCCTTTAGCATCTTTTTGTACCCAGACCCCACGTTGTGGGATTCCACTGGGTATGTTGTTGTTGTAAGTAGTTAGCATCTTTTTGTGATATCATTGGTTCCTGGTTTTACAGGATGGTATATGTCATTTTGGAGAATCTAATGGATGTAGAGACTACAACTTTTGATGTTGCTTTTTTTCTTAATAACATTTGATTGTGTATAAAAGTTTTAACATGTCTTCGCTGTTGTTATGTGAGAGAGGTAGTAACTTCTGCTTTACATTGCAGATTTACTATGGGAAAGTGGCACACACACATCAAATCTTGCGAGGAAAGGTGAAGCTCTTGCTGTATCAGGTGTGGTGGAATATGGAGATGAGATCGATGTCATTGCACCAACTGATATTCTGAAGCAAATATTTAAGATTCCATACTCCAAGGCTCGATTATCAATTGCAGTACATCGTGTTGACCAGACTCTAGTTTTAAACACAGGGTAATGTGCTCTACTAACATGCAGACTGTTTCTGAATTTCTATCCAGTTGTCACTCTGTTAGTTAAAGTTCTGAAAACTAATTCTTCCTTTATGGCTCTATCCCAGATATATTGTGATATTTTGCTCTTTGAGGGTCACTTTGATAATTGGAGTGAAATTAGACATGCATGAATCTATCTTTTGAATATAAAATTTAGAGATGTGAAAGTTTCATAAGAAGTACAAGTTGGTATTTTCCCATTTGAAAACATATTTCTTAATATGTAGTGTTAATATTAGTCAATAGAAATATCTAATTGTCTCCTATCTATATCCCATGTATCTTGCTTTATGAGACATGGTCTTAAATTACATGGATATTACTGAGTTATATATGCACACGGTGCTAGACGATCTTACGGCCCAGCAACTCATTGAGTGAAGGAAAAGGAAACCCTCTGGACCGAGCATTCTGCTCCCAAAAGAGGACACTGAAGATCAAGGATGTGATTGTGAAAGTAATTCATTAGTTAATGTTTTGAACTTGCATAAATAGTTAATTGGTTAAGCTTTCAAATGACAGTTATATGTAGAAAGTTGGCTGTTCTTAGAAGTTTGGATTCTAAATCTTGTTTATGGTGTATATTCCTTCCATTTCAAGTTGAATGTTCATTGTTCCTTCTAACTCTTGCGCAAATAATGTGTACTTTCCGAAAATGCTAATATTTAAATCATAGCGTCCTCTACAAAGAATGTGTAGGATCCACATTTGCTCTTTGTAGGACAATATTATTCTTCGAAAACCAAATTGAATATATGGTCTATATGTTATCCCAACAAAGACAAACAGTTCACATCAACTCTTAAGGCAAAATATTGGAGCCATATCCAAGGATATGGATTTAAACAGATTGGGAAGAGATGAAGCTATGTAAACTAAACATTGGATAAAGGCAACAAGTAAAATATTGGAATCGAAGTGGGAGTGATATCCAAGGATATGGACTGAAACAGATTGGGAAGAGATGGAGGAAGTTATGTGAAATAAACATTGGATAAAGGCAACAAGTAAAATGCTTTAGTATTCATAAGAGAACTTAAAAAAGCTGTAGGAGTTTTGGAAGGTCCTTAGCAAGTTTTTTTTTTTAGGATGGACTTAGAGTTCTGTATAAAGAGCAGTTTTCGTAACTTCGTATGGAGGGTGAAAGTTTTTCTATTAGTGTAAATTTGACAATTATTACCTTTGGTAGTAAAATCTTTTTGTGGTTTTACGAGAATATAATTTTCGAGGGATTCAACTGCAATGCCAAATGCAGGCCTGATATTG
This sequence comes from Anisodus acutangulus, assembly GCA_029783415.1. NCBI lineage: Eukaryota > Viridiplantae > Streptophyta > Magnoliopsida > Solanales > Solanaceae > Anisodus > Anisodus acutangulus. The sequence goes on from CM056495.1 coordinate 2,515,423, forward strand.
AAGAGGGAGAGAAATTGATCAGAAGAAATAATAACCCACCAAAATGTGCAGATCAGTCGTTGTTTCTAAATTTTGCTATGCACTCTGTTCGCATGGAGGCATGTGATTGTCCACCAACCCATACACCATCGAAGGAGTGGCAATGTGAATCAAGAGAAAGTTCACCTGAATCTTCTGATCACCCAGTGCAGGATAGCACTTCCTATGAGCAACGTGGAACTTCTACTCAGGAAGAACAATCTAACGCGCCTTGCACATATAACGAGCTCAAACAGGGTGATTGTTTTTGGGGCAAAAAGAACAGGAGGAAAAATAAGGACCAACGTGCTGGAAACAAGGTCTCACAAGTAAAAGAAAAGTCGAGGTACTCAGTGCAAGAGTCTGAAAAGTATAGAAGAGCTAGTAATGATGGATTCCCAAGGGTTCTATTTTGGCAGTTTCACAATTTCCGTATGCTTCTAGGAAGTGATTTACTCATCTTCAGCAATGACAAGTATGTTGCAGTTAGCTTGCACTTGTGGGATGTTTCACGACAGGTAAACCTTAACCAACTTCCTCACTCTTATGTCCTTGTCAACATGTGTAACTGCCGTCTGTGTATTTTGACAGGTCACCCCTTTAACATGGCTAGAGGCATGGCTTGATAATGTCATGGCTAGTGTTCCTGAGTTGGCTATATGTTATCATCAAGACGGTGTTGTTCAGGGCTATGAACTCCTAAAAACAGATGATATATTTCTCCTAAAGGGTGTATCTGAGGATGGTACTCCTGCTTTTCATCCAAATGTTGTACAGCAAAACGGGCTTTCAGTATTGAGATTCCTTGAGGAAAACTGCAAGCAGGATCCTGGTGCATATTGGGTATTTTGCTACTTATTTGTAATACACTGTATTTTAGCTCTTGTTGTGTTGTTCCTTGTATACTTAATTCACATTACATTTATTTCTGTAGTTATACAAAAGTGCAGGAGAAGATGCTATCCAACTCTTTGATCTAACTGTCATACCTCAAAACCGACCTGGCGATGACACTGATGATAATTCTAGCTCTGTGCCATCTCTAATAAATAGAGGGAGAAGCGATCCCTTTCTTTCACTGGGAAGGATATTGTACCGTATTGCTCACAGACTTTCACTTTCAATGGTCTGCGCTTTTACTATGTTAATTAGTGATGTCCTCTGATTAGCTGTAGCTAATACTGCAACTTTTGAACTGCAGTCTCCTGAAAACAAATCTAGATGTGCGAGTTTCTTCAGAAAATGTCTTGATTTTTTGGATGAGCCTGATCACCTGGTATGTTGTCTCATTGTATTGACCAAATATGTTTAGTGCCTTTTTATTTCCTTGCTTAAACAAGAAATTGTCAAAAGCTGGTGTCGTTTTCGAGTCTTTAACTTTACTACTTGTCCTCAGCGAAAAACCTCTCTATTGTTTGATAAAACTTGTCGTTTTCCATCTTTTCGATGTAGTCTGAAGAAAACACCATTTCATGATTTCAATATTACTTAAAATGTGGTTTAAAGGACAAGAACAGCTACCTGTTGTAAAATGTAAACCATGTTGGAAACAACTCACCTCTGTTTCTCTCTTCGAAGTTCATGAAGGTAAAAAGAAGGAAAAACTAACCGAAATCCATGCATATTGTTTGATGCATTTGGGCACTTTCATTTCTTCTGTTTTTATGAATAATCAGTGTTGATAGGTAGGTGGAGCGAAGTTGCTTCCCTGCTTGCTTTCTTATAAATTTCAAAAAATTAGCTTCGAATTGCATATCTGAGTTCCCCTGATGCAGTTAGCAGTCAAGGGGCTTGGTTTCTAGGGTTTTGAGAAACATAGTTTGGTTATAACTCTATTTCTTGCTTCGCACTATCTCTCTTCTATATTGTAGAATAGACAACTGATAACATGAAATTATGGCATATAGGTTGTACGTGCATGTGCTCATGAACAGTTTGCGAGGCTCCTTTTAACATATGATGAAGAGTATTTGTCATCTGAAGCAGTTTCTAGGGAGTCTGAAGTTACAAGTGCTGACGCTGAAGAAGAACCAGTTGAATCTTTGATTTCAGTTTTTGTATCAGGTGCCCGTGATTCCCTGGTTTCTAAAGTTGAACCAGACAACAATATTGAAACATTGCCGGCTATTGGATCTGATGATTCCGCGAGGGTAACATCTGATGAGGCTATAACTTCCCCAAGAGCAATTACAGCTCCGAGGGGGAGAAATACAGCCAGTCTGGAAGATGCACCAAATAGCAGAGAGAAAAGCTTTGCAGTATGTGATTTGTCGAAAGTGTCTCCTAAGGTTCAAACTGTTGCAGATCCAATCTCCACCAAGTTGGCTGCCATACATCATGTTTCTCAAGCTATTAAGTCTCTTAGATGGAAACGTCAAATGCAAAGCAATAGAATGGATCTGCAAAATAGTGGTCAAAATCAGGATGAGCTGCCTTCAGAACCGAGTTTTTCTGTCTGTGCATGTGGGGATACTGACTGTATTGAAGTTTGTGATATTCGGGAATGGCTTCCAACTTCAAAATTGGATGATAAGTTGTGGAAACTGGTTCTACTGCTTGGAGAATCGTATTTGGCTCTTGGACAAGCTTATAAAGAAGGTGGACAATTGGGTCAGGCCTTGAAGGTTGTAGAGTTGGCATGTCTGCTTTATGGATCAATGCCTCAACATCGGGAAGACTCAAAATTTGTTTCTTCCATGGTTGTTTGTTCATCAACCAAGGTTGAACTTGATAAAAGTGAAAAAGCTGGGTCTTCACTATCTGATGATTGTTTCATTTATGATCAATTATCTGACAGTTACCTCTTTTGGGCCAAGGCTTGGACACTAGTTGGGGACTTGTATGTTCAATTCCATTTGACAGATGGTGATAAGATGCCAGTACAATCAGAGCAAAAGTCTTTAACTAAAGAGTTGAAGATGTCATCTGAAGTTCTGAGAGAGGTTGAAAGGCTCAAGAAGAAGCTTGGACAGTCTAGTCAGAACTGCAGCTCATGTTCCTTAATAAACTGCAGCTGCCAGAGTGATAGGGCCAGCAGTGGCAGCAGTGCTAGCAGTAGTAGTGGAGATTCACGTTCTAAAAGTTATGGCAGAAAGCAGAACAAAAAATCACATACCATAGCAAACTCCCATGCACAGTCTGGAACTTTTGTGGATATTCATCAGAAGGGTGAAAGCAGCACATCCGAGAGTAAGCTCCCGATGCATAGCAAAAATAGTACCAGAATGGAAAGCTCTAATAAATTGACAGATGTTTCAGAGGAAAAAAATTCTGGAGCTACCGACTCTGATAGAGATGATGTTGATGGAGTGAAAATGGGAGGAACTTCAATGTATACATGTTCTGAAACTTCAAAAGAAGAAATCGAAAGGAAAAGTGGGGGTATATTTAAATATATTAGAGGTACTGTAGCTGGAGATGCTGATTTCTATCTCTCTGTTGCCTTGAAATGTTATGATGAAGCTAGAAACGCAATGGTTGGACATCTTACTAATTCAGCAGACTTACAATCTTTAATTAAAAAGAAAGGATGGGTGTGTAATGAGTTAGGCCGTAGGAGGCTGGAAAGAAAAGAGCAAGATAAAGCTGAAGTTGCTTTTGCTGATTCAATAAATGCATTTAAAGAAGTAGCTGACCACACTAACATTATATTGATAAACTGTAACTTAGGTCATGGAAGGAGAGCTCTAGCAGAAGAGATGGTAGCAAAGATTGAAAATCTCAAGGAACATGCAATCCTCCACGATGCATACAGGCAAGTGCTCCAGGCTGCCAAGAAGGAATACAGGGAATCTCTGAGGTTCTATGGAGCAGCAAAAACAGTAGTAAATAATGTCAGTGAAGAATCAGATTTGGATTCAAGTAACTTGAGAAATGAAGTATATACTCAGTTTGCGCATACATATCTAAGGCTTGGGATGCTATTGGCCAGAGAAGATACATTTGCTGAGGTTTACGAGAACTGTGTCCTTGAGGGTTCTTTCAACTCCTGTGTTAGTAGACCTAAGATAGACCGTAGAAAGCACGAGATTTCAGCTAATGATGCTATTAGAGAGGCTTTATCTGTCTATGAGTCGCTGGGTGAGTTACGGAAACAGGAATCTGCGTATGCATACTTTCAGTTGGCTTGCTACCAAAGGGATTGCTGCTTGAAATTTTTGGAGCAAGATCAGAAGAAAAACAAATTTTCCAAGGGCGGAAATAGCTTTCTTCATAGAGTAAAGCAATATGCTTCTTTGGCTGAGAGGAACTGGCAGAAATCCATGGATTTCTATGGACCAAAGACACATCCCTTGATGCACTTGGCTATTTTGGTGGAGCGAGCTGCACTATTATTGGATATGTTGAATCTTCTACACTCTAATGTGGTATGGTTATACATCTCTGTGCTTTACAGAATCTTCTGAATGTTTGTCTCTTTCTGTTCCCAGTGGTTGGTTAGCTACTTTTTTTATCTTATGCTTGGTATTCTTTGAGTATATATGTGCACTCTTTTTGAACTATCACAGTGGTTTATCAGTGCGTCTCTCTTTGTTTCTTGTGTTGATTGGTTACTTGCCTTTTTAGCTTAAGCTTGATTTTCTTTGACTATATACATGCATTCTTTTTCAACTATTGCAGTGATTTGTCTAGCTTTATGTTTGTTTTTAAATGATCGTGTTGCATCTTACCATTATTTGCTTTAATATCCACAAAAAACTATGGGGCAGATGATGCTTTGTATTAGATATGCGTCTGACATATAGAATTCAGTCATTTTTTCTTTAAAAGGTCTGAGAATGCTTTTGCTGTATTCGTCTGATCCATGTAGTTTTGGTAACAAAGAATGCAATGTGTAGAAATAAAATGTTGATGTGTCCGACATGGTTGAGAGAATGAGTTGTCTTTTTTTCTTGGGCAATCTTCACCTCATGAACTAGATTTTTAATTTGAGTTAAATCCAATCTTCATTTCCTTGTCATACTAAAGTCCGTCCGTCCCCCCCCCCCCCCCCACACACACACACACACACACACCCACACACACAAGATGTATTATAGGGCCTACATTAATTGAAAGAATGAGTTCCCTTTTGATTTTTGACAATCTTCAGTTGAGCTTGAGCTAGCTGTTAGGGTTGAGCTAGGCCGAAGGTTTATTTTCTTATTAATCACAAAGACGTCTTTCATATTTCCATAAATTATGTTTTGTTGTTTCTTAAACCTATTGAATCTGACCTAAAGTTGTTGGATTACCCTGGGTATGTTGTTGTTTCTTAAACCTATTGAATCTGACCTAAAGTTGTAATGCGATAGATAGTTGTATGATATCCCACTTTAAGTTTTCATTAGAACATGTGCTAGTTGGAATCACTTTTTAAGCTTTCGTGAGGATGTCATGCCTAAATATTTTCAAGTACATTGAGTGTGTGCTACATAAAAAGGCTTCCTTCTAATGAAATGAAGTTGGGGAAAAAGATGTGAATTATTTCACTCTGATAAATTTACTTTACTTTTTTTGTACATAAAATGGATCAACTTAATTCTTCTATGACTAGAGATGTTACACATCCCTCCTTTTTTCCCAATTTAGAAGCAGAAAATTACTTATATGCCCCTGTTTTCAGTTTTATTTTTATTTTTGCTCATTAGTGCTGTCTCAATTTTGAAATAAATTAGTTAGCTACATGTTATGAGATGGGAGAGCTAACTGATAATACCCATCACATAATGTTGCTTAATGTTTTCTTTTTTTGGGTACCGTGTTGCTTAATATTCTCTTTTGTTCAACACATATATTATTACGTAATTGCTCCTCCTATCCCACTTTATGTAGTACACTTTCCTTTTTAGTATGTCCCAAAAGGAATGCCACTTTTCTATATTCAGAAACAATTAAACTTTAAAATTCCCACTTTACGCTTAATAAGATGATTTACAGAGACAAATGTATTCAAATTCTCATTATGCTATGTGAAATTCTCTTAACAGAACTAAAACACAGCTTGTATGTGCTTTTTCTGGTACTGACCTCAACAAAGGAATGAAGGACCTGCTATTTCTTTCATAATTGTCTCGAGCGTTGAAAAACATAATGTTTTGAGTTTCATATTTTGCCCTATGGTAGTTCGGCAAACTTCACCCTACTGTAAATGACATTGATCAATTACTTGTATGACAGCTCATGGAGTCTGCTCTGACTTGTATGCTTGAAGCTCGCCATGTATCTGGAGACACACTAAGTAATGACAATCTTCAGATTTGTGATAAATATTGGAGCCAGTTGCAGATGCTATTGAAGAAGATGTTGTCTGTATCACTCTGTCCAACTACGAATAAATCTTCAGCCAACTCTCAGCAGAGCGCCTCAAGTAAGTCTGCTGATGCCGGAAAGCTCAGAGAGCTTTACAAGATGTCTCTGAAGTATACAGAGTTTAGTCAACTGCAAGTCATGCATGGTTTGTGGATATCTTAAGGTACATGCTCTCTAAAATGTGGAATGATCAAACATTCGTGCACAAGACAGGTTTGTAATTGGCATGTCATTTGGTACCCCTAATGTTCTTAGGTTGTGTCGACCGTGGTTATTAGTCTCATTGATCAATGAATGAGGATGTATATAATTATGAAAACTCTGTAATTTCCCTTCCCATTCTAAATCAGGTGTCAGTCGTCTCCTAAGTAAGTTAAGTTCGGGGCTTGCTCTTTCCCTTTAGAGCCGGTGAATTCCATCCTATAAGTTTCAAATCGCCTGGGACTGGATTCAATCTTCCGGTTTTTTTTTTGTCCAGGGACTAGCACATTAACAAGATGTTCAGTTGGTTATACCGTTGTGTGTTGAATATATTGAAGGTATTGGAGGTTATATATGTACAGGTTGGTTGATACTTAATAGTAGTTGAAGTACCACGGGATGTATGTAATAGTAACAAGGCTGTGAAAACTGCCTCTAAGGTTATCATATAGTTATATAGTCGTATTTTGGTTCTCGTCTTATATTCTCTTTTCAAGTGCCATTTTTTTTAATCATGTTGCTTATTCGTTTTCTTATTCATAGGCAACGAAATCAGTACTTTTTGTTTATGGGGATTGTTAACGCATAACCCATAGTGCATCATTCTTTTAACTTGAAGGAATAGTAAATCGGTTGTACATGCCAATTTCCAATCCAATATCGTAACTGTAATTGAGATTAGACAAATGCTTCCAGGAAACTCCTATAAGACAAATGAAGAATAAATTCTCCAAAAAATAAAAAAAGACAAATCAGAACATCTCTTAACCGAAAGTCGAAAACTGTGTGTTTACTCCGAAAAATTGATAAACATGTTTTAGGAAAAAACAATTCAACTGTTATTGCATAAATTGTTTTTTAACCAAACATTAAAGACTCAACTTTTATTTCATTTTACAGATAAACTGTAAAGCGACTCTCTCTTGGTGTTTGTTTTGAAAATTAAAAACAATCTCATGCTGCTGATACCATAAGTCTACCAAGATGAAGTGATTGCTAATTTAGCGAAATTTTGATCAACTCAAAATGCAAATTTTCACCTAGGTAGACCTCGCTGACAAAAAATAATTCACATTTGTGTACTCCCTTCCGTACTTGTCCACTATATTAAATATAAAATTTTAATTTTACTTATTTACTTTAACATATCTGAGAAAAAATAAAGTTTTTTTTTACTTTAAAATTATTTTTCAAGTCTATTGGTTCTAAACATCAATTAATACTCTGTCTGTTCCATAATAAGTGGTGTTTATGCTTTTTATTTTGTTGCAAAATAAATGGTGTTTTAAGATTTCAAGAAGAAATTTACCTTATTCTTTTAAAATTACCTTTATTTACATAATCAAGAATCTTTAAATAATTTTTTTTCTAGACATTAATTAGTGATAAGTTAGTAAAAATACTCACAATTTTCTAGGAGTGAGTAATTTTGTAAGGGGTGTGTATCTGTGACGGAGCCAAGATTTTTTACTTGGGGGCTAAAAAATATAAAGAAGTAAATACGTGAAGAAGTCAAGAGGGTTCAACATCTATTATATATACATAAAATATAATTTTAACCTTGTATATATATTGTACTTTTTCGGCGAAGGGGGTTCAGATGAACCCCTCGGCCCTTACTAGCTCCGCCCCTAGTGTGTATAAGCTAAAACACCACTTATTATAAATTTTAAGGGGTCTCCACCTCATCATTGCTTTCTACCAATTTCGCATACATTGCTTTCTTCGCTTCCACCTTCTCTTGAACTTTACCATTTCACCACCAGTCCGCTAGATGCCCACCACGGCTACCCCGCGAGACCCCTAGCACTTCTTTAGCTACCTTCCGAATGCAACTGGCCGTTCTGTCCAACATACCGTTCGTATCCCCATTGCTCCCCAAGCACCCTCGGCCATCAACCTCTCGCCCATCTCCTTTGCACTAGCCATGGTCAAACTCCCCCATTTGATTCTTAACCTGTCATCCACAACCCTCCTCTTCTCCATCTTAATCTCCAAATTCACCACCAAAAACTTATGTCGGGTTGTAAGATACTCTCTCGGAATGACCTTGCAGTCTTTACAAAGACCGTTGTCAACCTTCCTAATGAGCAAAAATTCTATCTAAGTCTTAGCCACCACACTACGGAAAGTCACCAAGTGCTCCTCCTTCTTCAGGAACCTTGAATTGGTTATCACCGTCCCAAAAGCTCTAGCGAACTCCAAAGTGAGACGCCTCCCCGTTCTTGTCCCTGAGGCCAAATCCTCCATGCACGTCGTCGTAACCCCGGGAGTGACCCGATATGTCCATTGAAATCTCATCCTACAAATAACTTCTAAGTGGGTGGTATACCTCCCATCACTTCATCCAAATTCTTCCAAAAGTGCCTCTTCTCCTCCTCGTCCAAGCCCGCTTGTGGCGCATACGCACTAATAATGTTCATAGTGGACCCTCTCACTACCAACTTAATCGCCATTATCTTGTCATTGACCCTCCTAACCTCTACACCTGATCCCTTAGCTCGCTATCTACCAAAATGTTTACCCCATTCCTATACTTCGACCTACCCGAGAACCATAATTTATATCCGTCTACATCTTTAGCCTTAGATCCTATCCATTTGGTCTCCTGAACACACGCTATATTAATCATCTTCTTAAGAATCTAAACTAACTCTATGAATTTTTCTACAATGTTCCAATACCCTATTCTCATCCTAACATTTCCCTTACCCCACTTACCTTAACCCTCGCCCCCGTCAACCCCCATAAATCAATCAATAAGCCGTATAATGAAGCATTAAATGGGGGGCTCGTAGGCTGTATAGACCGAGACAATCTAACACGTAAATCCTAAGAAAGAAAAGTACTGTATAAACACGAAAAGAAGGCAAATGCAAAACATTTTCTCTAAGGATTCTGAAACTTAGTCATTAAGAACAAATATCTTAAATATTCCCAATAGTTATCCAAGAATATCCCTTATACGCTCTTATAAATAGTGACAGAAAGTGATGCAGAAAAATCAAATATTCTCTTCAATCCTATTGGTTTTCTTGTTATTTGCAGCGATCATAACAACAATGGCAGATTCACAACCCTCCAAAGTTCATATAGTGTATACTGAGAAACCTGAAGATCAAGAAGCCGAAGAGTATCATATCAAAACCCTAGCTTCTGTTCTTGGCAGGTTCGAATTTTTCCTGATTTGAATTACGACATAGAAATTTGGGGTTGTGGATCGGGTTGATTTACTTGTTTCTTATCAATTTCATCCAGATTTGGTTGTTTTTCAAGTTAAAAATTTGATCTTTTTCTTCACATGGGGTTAGACTTGGTCCTTGTATTCAATTGATCTTCAAGATCCAATTATTTCCTTTGGGTATGGCTGGAAAATGTTTTTTTGTTGCTGAATTCATTTTCTACTCTCTCCGTCCCCATTTAAAGTGTCTTAGTTTAACCATACACAGAGTTTAAGAAATAAAGAAAGTAAAGATTAGTGTGATTTTAGATCTTGTGGTCCTAAACTTGCCAAAACTTACTAAATATAGAAAAGACACTCTTTTTTAGACAGACAACGAAGGAGGAAAGTAAGACAGGGAGTAGTATTTTGATAATTAAGAATATTTTGTTTAGAAAATAAGGGACCAACTTCTACTGTATTAGTTCTTGTTTCAACTATAGTATACATGGACATCATTATCTACTTTTAATGCTGAAAAATACTTTAATGTTATTGTCATACCCTATCCTTAAGCTGTAGGACCAACCAAACATTGGGAAATGATTAGAAATGTGATTTCATAAGTGAATGAAATTATTTTCTAAGGATACAGTTTCCTCCTTATCAATTGCTTATAATGATGGAATTCTTGGCATTTTTAAGGAAGTGGGATGAAGTGATTCTAAAGGGTTTTGTTAGATCTCTCTTTAAATTTTTTTATTGTAGTTGTATAACTGCAGAAATTTTATGCAGTATATACTGGAAGTTTAGGAACATTTATTGGTTCATACCAAGTTAGTGTTTGCAAATAGGTAATTTGGACAACCTAAAACTAGTCTAATAGACTTCTGTGATCTTAATTTGAAAATTATGAAACCTTTCGAACCAAAGTTTCCAATTTTCAACCAATCCCATATTTGTAGTGATGAATGACTGATGTTTGAAGTCAGTTACTTTTTCCTTGTATGTAATTATCGTGATTATTGTATTGTAAATGTATTGTATACTACAATTTTTTGTATGGGAGCACATTTGTTAATGCCTATTTTTGGAGTAAAGATCCTGATATTTTGTGTGTGCTTATGGTAATAAAAAAGTGAGGAGGCTGCAAAAGAGGCGTTGATATACAGTTACAAGCATGCAGCGAGTGGATTCTCAGCAAAGCTGACTGCTGAGCAGGTTTTGGAGCTCTCAAGTAAGTTTTTACTTCTTCCTCTGTCAATATCATTGATTAAGCTATTTTGGTATATGGTTGGTCTGTATCTCTTTCTTAGATGAGCAATTAGTATGGTGAATTTAAATATGACAGTCATAATGCTCTTCTGTTGAAGTAATTGGCATTCACGTTGAGAGTTGAACATAATATTTCGTGTTCATGGAATATTGAAGACTTGCACACATCTCTATTTTTCCTGCTTAATTTAAAATTCAAAATGTGATTTTCATTTCTTCATTAATAGTCTAATCATCAGAAAATAGAGCAAGGATAATCATTTGTCACGAATTATGTAGAGATGGTTTTACTGTTCAAAAAATATATGTAGATGGTTGGGATTCTTTTTTTTTTTTTTTTGCTTAGGGAATGACGGGTTGTTTTAGGACAGGTGTAATGATTTTATATGGAGCATATTCTTGACCAAGACGGTCCACTATTGATAGGCATGGTTTACTTTCTTTTTTCTTTTTTTTTGGATGTAGCGCAACACTTTCTTAGTGCTGGATTTGATGTTAATAATGCTTACCTTTTCAAATAAAAAAAAAAGAAAAACTATGTGAAAAAGGATGAGAGGGACGGTCCACTATTAATTTAGGACTCTCAACTTTACGTGAAAAGGATTAGAGGAATCGTTCACTATTGATGTCATTTTCAACTTGACGTGAAAAAGGACGAGAGGAATGGTGTTAGGTGTACATTTATTGGAGTAATTTTGGGAATGAAATGACCCGAGACAAGAGATTACTTCTCAATTTTTTTTGTAAGTTCCTGTTATTAAAAAGTTAAAAAATCTTAGATATAGAGCCCTTACTCTTGGTCGTCCTTTACCTTCTAGATCATCTCACTGTAGTCCGAGGGTGATACTGGACTATTTTCTTTCAGTATCATTATTGAAGGCCAAGTAAAATGCAGGGTTGGCATGGTTCATTGATGCTGCTGGTGCTTGATATTCAGCAACCCTGGCTAAAACAGTTGAATTTATAGCTTTCTTTCTATTAGAATGCTTTCCCTTTGCTACAATGATCACAATACACTGTTGACATCTACTCCTAAGTATCTCTATGTCATATCGATTCATTTAATTGTATTACATCCTTGTTGTTTATCAAAGTATCTTGCATTTGACATATTTCATTGTGGTTTTGGAGTCTGTTTTCCAGGATGTCTAAAATGCACCCGAGTGCTTCATTTTTATATGTTCTTTTCCCTGGATGAAATTCAACTATATGGTCATTGTGTCTATTTTTGCTTCCACTTAAACCTGAATTTTGTAACCCAATAATTCGTCAGTTTTTGTATGTACCTTCCTAGAAAATACGTTCATATGATTTTTAGCTGTGTTCTTTTGGGGATTTTCGGCTCTCAGAACTAATTACAATGTCATTTTTACAGAGCAACCTGGAGTGCTACAAGTTGTTCCAAGCCAGACAGTTCAGTTGCACACTGGACGCGTTTGAAAAACAACTCCTGTTAATCTCATCTCAAAAACAAGTTTCCGTCATGTGTATAGAGTATAGACTTGTTATCTATGCTTGTTTCTATGGTGTTCTGAACTTGGATTGAAAGATTATCCCTATTCCCTAATGTAATTGTGCTACTTAATGCTGCAGTAATGCTTGTTTTAACTATATGAAAATAAAACTGTCTACTCAATATCATTGTACAAGTAGTTGTCTTGTGATACGTTTATGTATGAACACATTAACGATGGTGAATAATTTAGGCAAGAAATGCTAAACAACGGCAATGCATTATGTATTTGAACTTTGCATCTCATTTAAAACATTACATAAACGCAGTTGATATTTAATTCAACAAGTGAAAAGTGAATTTTCCAAGACATACGATGGAGTGAAATTTCATTGTTGGAGTTTGATTATGGCAATACTGCAACCAACTATATGTATATTTTAATAAACTCACTTATTTTGTTCAAGTAGCAGTTTGTTGTTTCTTCTTGCAATCGTAGATTTCTATAAGGCAGCAATACATAAAACTTACATGATATCAAAATTCAGTTCATAGCTAAGCAAAAAAATTCACCTTAAGGCATATGTATCGAGTTAAACTTCTAGCTGGGGAAAACTTTATTTTGTTTTCCCCCAGTCTCACAAAATATTATTTCAAAAAGTTCTCAAAAAGAGAAGTAAACAAATCTTACAATCATCAATGTTTTCTTGATGTATACCATTTTAAGCATGTTCTAAATGAAAATACTTTCTATTAACTGTGTAGGGCCCTTAAGTTGACGTCTCCATTTCCAACCAATAGATAAAAGCTTTAGAGTCATGTTGAGCATAAGTGGAAGTCTACGAACGAAAATACTAGGTGAAGAAAAAAGAATTTAATTTTTATGCATTGATAACATAAAATATTTTTTTATATAATCATGTCGTCATCAGCTAAACAATAATTACAGGTAATCAAGAAATAACTAAATAAGGCAAGTTACATGTTATAACATGCTAAAATAAAACACAAATATTGTATATTTTTTTTCCGTTAGTGCAAGTTATGTTGAAGAGACATAGTCTAAAATTGAAAAAGAAAAATAGAGAATTGATTGATGTTGGACGTGTCTCCTTTCCACTTACAAATTCCACTCCACTTTGTATTTGTAACAGCACCAAGTCAACTAACACCACATTTCCCGCCAGATAACCCTGACCAATGACCATAGATCAAGAAAATTGTTACAACTTCACATATGGGGAAAAAAAAGCAAAACATAAACTGAAAATTTTCTCAGTTTCTCCAAAATCAAGAAAACAAAAACACAAAGAGAACAAAAAATTGTTCTAAGAAAACATGGCACAAGCTGCACCAAGGAAGAGACCTCCTATATCCTCAAAGCCATCTCCCAATGTCCTTCCTTACCAAACACCAAGATTAAGGGAACATTACACTCTAGGCAAGAAATTAGGCCAAGGCCAATTTGGTACAACATATCAATGCACAGAGAAGGCAACAGGCCTTCAATATGCATGCAAATCAATCCCCAAAAGGAAACTTTTATGTAGGGAAGATTATGAGGATGTGTGGAGAGAAATTCAGATAATGCATCATTTATCTGAGCACCCTAATGTGGTGAGGATCAAAGGGACTTATGAGGACAATCTTTTTGTCCATATTGTTATGGAATTATGTAAAGGGGGTGAGCTGTTTGATAGGATTGTTCAAAAGGGACATTATAGTGAGAGGAAAGCAGTACATTTGATGAAGACAATTGTTAAGGTTGTTGAGGCTTGTCATTCTCTTGGTGTCATGCATAGAGATCTCAAACCTGAGAATTTCCTCTTTGATAGTTCTGATGAAGATGCTACCCTTAAGGCCACTGATTTCGGCTTATCTATTTTCTATAAGCCTGGTTTGTTTCTTGGATCATTGTTCTTTTACCCTTTATTTTCCTTTGTCTTGTTAATGTTTTTGTCTGGAAATTTAAATGGTTTTTGTAGATCCAAATGGATTTTGTGTTATATTGAATGAATTTGGTTTCTTCTCATTGATGGAAGTACTAAGACAATCACAGAAAAGGGGAATGTTGTGTTCCAATAGAAGCAGAACAACAACAACAACAGACCCAGTGTATTCCCATACGGTATGGTCTGGGGAGGGTAGAGTGAATAGAAGCAGAAGTGATGTGGATTATTCAAGAATTGAAGTTGATTTTGCTTTATAAAAAGAAGATATCAATGAACTTCTATGAGATGGTTTTATCTTTATTCTTAATCAATGAATTAGGCTAAAATATAGAAAACATGGGAGTGAATCTTGACTTAAATTGGACCTGTTTGGCTTTGTGCGTAAATAGCTCGTGTTTCATAAAAATAACATCATTTGATGTTTTCAGCTTTCATTAGAGTCCTTTATCGCTAAAAATGGTTTTGGCATTGGAAGAAATTTGTGAGAACTTGTTGATCTTTCAATGGATTTCCACACATTTCAATCACCTTCCAATAGGATGTATTCAGGAATCATATTGATTTTCATCATCGACATTCTTGTTTTCATTTTAGTATAGCTATGATCAATCATTTTGTGTTTTAACAAGTTAAAGCTTATCTAGTTCAAAAGCATTTCTAAAACCTAATAAGCCTCCAGTATGTTTTCTGACAAAGGCCTCCTTTCATGAGTGAGACAGGAGAATTAAGTTTCTATATAGAGAAATTAAATTTACTCATTGATTAGATAATATCCAGTGATTTCGATTATATTGGAGAAATTAAATTTACTCTTTAACATTGTCTGGCAGGGCAATATATCTCTGATGTTGTAGGAAGTCCTTACTATGTTGCTCCTGAAGTGTTGCATAAATTCTATGGACCTGAAATAGATGTATGGAGTGCTGGAGTCATCTTATACATCTTATTATCTGGGGTTCCTCCTTTTTGGGCTGGTAAATTTACAATGTTGAAGTTCCATTTATCTTCTTTTCTTACTAGAAAAAAAAATCGAAGATTAATTCTGTTTTTTTCCCACTTTCCGGACTTGCAGAGACAGACAATGGTATCTTCAAGCAGATATTGAAAGGGAAGATAGACTTTGAATCTGAACCTTGGCCTCATATTTCTGATAGTGCAAAAGACTTGGTTAAAAAGATGCTCGACAGGGATCCTAAAGCACGAATAACTGCTCATGAAGTCCTATGTGAGTGCCACCTATTCAATTTATTGGTAAATATTAGTAGAGAGTTTATAGTTTCATTATCAATACTTGTTTTTTTCCAAGGTCATCCGTGGCTTGTGGATGATACTCTTGCTCCAGACAAACCTTTGGGATCTGCAGTGTTGAATCGCCTAAAGCAGTTCTATGACATGAACAAACTTAAAAAGATGGCTTTACGAGTATGCACTTCTTTTTTACATCTTTGCTCTTTTGCCAGTTAGCACTATTAGTTATTTCTTGGATTTCATGTAATGTATCATAGCTTGACATACATAAATGTTGTTTACAATAATGCAGGAAACGGAAATAAGTAACTGCTAAGTATTACAATAAAGTTGAACAAGAAACTGGAATAGTTTTTGGTATGCTGAGTCGAGTGATCGCACTCTGTCTTTAAGACAAGATTGCCCCGTATGTATCCTTTCTACGTCCTGGACAATTGTCTCCCAAGATAAAACAACAAATGAACAATTGAGCAAAGGAAACTCAAGTGCTACCTTGAAGAATTTTGAGTAATGAAATGATGCTAGAAAGTTTGTAGGAAGAATCTGATTCGTTTGTATGTTTCTGTGTGTCTCAACAATTGTGCAAAGGCTCCTTTATATAGTTGAAGGAGAGGACTTACCAACTGCCCACATAATTGATGTTACTGGCCAAGAAATGGCAATTATGGAGGTAGTAATTCACCAAAATAAATGGTGAATTGATGTGCAACGGATTGGCCTTTAGGGAGAGTAATGAGAGTAATTCAGCCAAAATAAATGGCTGAATTGAGTGCAAATTAAGGCTGGTTGAAGTTCCAATAACCAACAGAAAGTTCTCTGCCCAATTTTGACTTACTGGAAACTTCAGGGACCAAACTGTAAATATGAAACAATTATGGGTCCAAAAAGATAATATCAGAAGAAGCCACAGCCCGTGACCAGAGACCGGACGGGACGAGCGGGCTTATCCTCGAACCGAAGCACATCTAGGTCCTCCCTCCTTTAAACACATGGGATACCCCTTGGGGTCCCAAACCCCAAGCCAACTTTGAGACTTATTAATTAAACAATCTTTCTTCCCCCACCGATGAGGGAGAATTGGTCTAAATACCACACTTTTCCACGCTTCAAACACCTCACTTCGTGGACCAATATCTCTTTCATTTCTCAACGAAATTTGACGATCCTTAGCCCTACGGTCATCTACTTACTTAGTAGATTATGCATGTGTGAAGAACCGGATTATCCAACATGCGGAACACTAGTGTTTAAGCCATTAAAGTTGGTTGGACGCAACTCCTGCCAAAGGCAAATTTCCAACAATAAATCCTTAACTAGGAACATAAACATGAGTATAACAGTCTAAAAGTGATATTGGAGATATATTAGATCTCTTCATTGTTGAGCTGTGGAGGCTAATTCATTACCGGCACTATGAAGACCTTACGCAGAGTGTGGAATGCCCCTCCCGGGGGAGTAGGGGGCGAAGCCCCCTGATTTTTTTTATAATGTAATGTTATTTAGTGGTGGGTATTTTGGAAATTTCGGGCTTGTATTATGTTCGCCCTAGTTTTCACTATATATAGACTAGGGCGCCGTTTTCTTTCTTTGAGGTCGAGCAAGAGAGAATTGTAAACTCAAAATCCCTATTTGATTATAAAAAAATCTACAGCGGCAAAGTGGACGTAGCTCTCGCATTGAGGGTGAACCACTATAAATCTGTGTGTGTGTTATTTGTTCTTCGCTTATTTACAGTTTTTTGATTAGGTAGGATTTGGGACTCAAATCCTAACACACTATATTTTCCTTAAATATGTTTTTGTGTATTATTGAGATATTCACATCTGCCAATTCATCAGTGTGAAAGTCTGTTGTCTAAGGAAAATGGTGAGATAGAGGAACAAGGTAATTTAGACAAAGCTACATGTTTGGATACCATTTAGGATGGTTAGGAAAAATCCTTTTAGGTGTTGAAACGACTTTTTGGATTCTGAAAGTTCTTCATAAAACATGTGTTTGGTAGACAGTAATAGCGACATTTTGTTCAAAGCACTCAATTCTCAAGTACTTATAGGACCTTCAGCTCAGATGTGAAATCTAACTACTTGTATCTCAATTAGAAGTTCAGCCAAAAATGTTAACCAGCTATAAGCTTATGTTTATATAAGCTTCTGGCGACGTCTCAAAACAAAAATCTCACTCCAAAATCTTAATTTTCAGCATGTTGATTATGGCGGTTTTCAATAAGCTACTCTCTGATTTGCAGGCCCTTATTGTATAATGTATATATGAACTTTTGAATTTGCATACTATGATTGGTTTCTGATACTTGAAACACTACATACAAACAGGTCATAGCAGAAAGGCTTTCAGAGGAAGAAATAGGAGGCCTAAAGCAGTTGTTCAAAATGATCGACACAGATAACAGCGGAACAATTACATACGAGGAACTGAAAGATGGTTTGAAAAGGGTAGGATCTGACCTGGTGGAGTCTGATATCAAGGCCTTGATGAAAGCGGTAACTTCTAATTCATTTGTTAGAATCTCTATAGATTTGTGAAATGCTTTTGAGTTACATTTTACAAGATCATTTGGCATAGATTGTGCATATGATCAGATAAAGGCATATAAATTTGGATGCACACAATTGCCATTTGGTGCAATGACTCTAGAGCACGAGTGGGAATATTAATCCAACGATTTTAGTCCCTCTAAAGTAAGTAGCAAAATGACACAGAGAGATACGTTTTTGCAGGCTGACTTTGACAACAGTGGCACGATTGACTATGGTGAATTCATTGCTGCAACATTGCATTTGAATAAGATGGAGAGGGAGGAGAATCTGCTAGCTGCATTCTCCTACTTTGACAAGGATGGCAGTGGTTATATCACCACCGATGAGCTTCAGCAGTCTTGCATAGAATTTGGCCTTGGTGATGTTAAATTGGATGACATAATTAGAGAGATTGACATAGACAATGTAAGTCTTCTTAACTATAGTCACTCTTTTGAAGATGAAAAAAACTAACGTGTCCAATATTTTAGGTTCATCCATGTCTTTTTATAAGATTTTTCACAACTATCAAAATCTACCTACTTGTTATTCCGCATACCAGAAGCTGTGGTATCTTATGGACCTAACATAGGTCACATACCTCACGCCATAAGATTGGAATATAATAAGAATATATTAGTTTTCTTGCTTCAACAAATGTATGTTGTGGTGGCCTTGGTTCTGGAATCCTTAGTTCTTATTTCGATTTACGTTTTGTTCTGATTTCTGAGGACAGTCAAGCTAATATATTTTTTTTTCTGTTTGGCAGGATGGACGTATAGATTATGGGGAATTTGCAACAATGATGAAGAAGGGAAATACAGGATTTGCAGCCAGAACTATGAGAGGCAATTTGAATTTTAACTTGGCAGATGCTCTTGGAGCAAGTGACAGTGAGAAAAATCAATAAAAGGTTTCTATTTCTATTTTCTTTTGTTCAGTAAACAAATTCTGTTTTATAAAATTTCAATTCAACTAGTAAATGAATTTGAAAAGAAAGAAGATATATCTCATTCAAAATTTCAGACTGAACTTTTGATATTTGTATTTTTTCCGTTAACAACTTATTATTATATAATGTGTTATACTAACAATAAAATATAGTCTGTTTAGTATCTGACTCTGAGATTTTAGCATGATCCTTTTCCAGACCAAGCTGATAGAAAACGTTGGACCAATCGATAATCGAGGGAGGTCATGAGGCTTTCAACCGGACCAAGAAGGGTCAGGCAGAGTTGTATTTGCCGAGACAATGTTAGACCTTAACCAACAGAGATTGGTGATCTATCATTTGTCATGGTAAATAGGTTTAGTGCTATAGTAGCAAAACTACAGCTGTTGCTGCTTTATTATCTAATATAATTAGAGGGCTTCTCGTCTAGTTCATAAATTCAGACTACAGTTCTGTACTTGAGCTTGAGGAGTGTTGTAAAAACCTTTTATGTCTATACTAGTTTGCTGTTTATCATTTTGCTATATGTCAGACACTAAAATTAGTGTCAATCTTCTTTACCCTGTACTAACAATGAGATATTTTTATTCTATAAGGCAGTTTTAACTATTTACTTCAAAAGATTTTTTATTTTATCATAACTGCATTTGTTCAATCATTTTTCTCAACTATTATAGTCTGAAAGATAAATTTCAAACTGCTCTCTCCGCTTGTCGACCTCTTTGTATCTAACCTTCAAAGTTCAAACTTAGAAACAACCAGTGTTTTCAGAGGCGTTTTCGGAGTGAATCTCGGAGCGAGCTCCGGGGCGTACCAAAAATGCTCGAGGGTGCAAATGAAAGGCGTAGATCCATAGGGTGTAAGTCACGGAGTATAAGCGTATGCCCCGGCAGTTAAATTTGATTTTTTTTGAATTAAAAATATTTTTGCTATAGGTTATAATTTTTATTATTGGTGTAATGATATTTATACTTTATAAAGTTTATATTATCATGTTTTCATATTGTAGTGATTTTTTCTAAAATATATAAACAACACTACCCATAGATAATTTTTTAAATGTTTATGTCTGAAATTGGTATGATAGAGATTTCATAGCACTATGTTGCTGAAATAACTTTTTTTCATTTTATATCGTTGTTATTACATTTTTCATCCTTCTCTTTTTTTGAAATATATAAATAAAAATCAGTGCAAATATTAGTTGGGGGTGGAAAAAACTAATAGATGTTGAGATTAATGACGAAGTGGATGGAGATTTTATTTTAAAGGTTATCTAGACTATTATGGAGTATCATTTTTTGTGTTGTTACCTTTCTCATGTAATAATTTCTTTATATTATTGGTGATTTATTTGCAGAATTTTAATAAAAATTTTACTTTTACTTATTTTTTTAGTATTAAAATTATAAATACATGAGATATATACCTCGTAAATTCATGGGACTTACACCCCGTGTCTCGAGACTTACGCCTCGTCCCGTACTACATAAAACGTCTCGCCTCACGTCCCCACCTCTTAAAACACTGATATTAATATAGGTAACATTCCTTATGACATAAGATTGATAGATATAATGTAATACATTTAACAATTTTCTTGCTTCTACAATTTTGATTTACTTTTTGTTCTCGTTCCTAGATGGACGTATAGATTATGGAGAATTTGCAACAACGACGAAGAAGGTAAATACAGGATTTGCAGCCAGAACTATGAGAGATTATTTGATAATTATTTTTAATTATAATCTTAATTGCATAATATTTAAGAAGAAGAAATCAATATACTTTTATTAAAAAGGGAACCTACTAAACTAAATCTTCAACTAAAACAACAGTTAAAATGAGATAAAAAAAGTACAGTCAAACCTCTTTATAATGACAGTATTTGTCCGAAAATTTCATGGCCGCTATAGTGAGTTGTTGTTATATATGTATACTGACATTTGATGTTTAGATCTCATTTAGCTGTTATAAATAAAAGTACGCAAATAATTATTTTTCTGTACTTTTTATGCTATAAAATAAATTAATATACTTGTTAATTTTAAAATCTCAATTGATTTTCATATCTCATTAATTAAAAACTAAAAAGATTAATAAATTACAAATAAATTCATAACTAATTGTACTATACCGATAAAGAATTAAAATATAAGGAACATATACATTTAAAATTAATTGATAATTTAAATATAATTTCAAATTTGATGTAAGAATTTTATAATTGTAAGTTGTTTCGTAAATTCCAGTCTCTTAGCGATAATATAACGTTGAATTGACGAATAATTTTGTCCAAACTTTCAGCAAAAGAGAATTTAATAGCTTTCCTTAAAGGATGGCTAAGAGCTTAACAATTAAATTTTCTATCTCACCTCAAATAGCAATATGTTTTGGTTCTTCATCGACACTTTCGTTTAAGAGTGGCCAGTGGGCCGCCTCGTCTCAAGTGGTCCCATGCCTTGGCCCGGGCGGGACGAGAGAAGCGGGCTGGCCTGTCCGCGGCTCTCAAGTGGCTCGGTCTCAAGGATCGAGCAAGTCCTGCTCCGATCCCGATCCCGTCTGCCTGCCTGGGCGGCCTTGCCTGATACGGCGGGTTTTTTTTTTTTTTTAAAAAAAAAATAACATATGTATAAAAAAACTCAATAAACAAAACAAGATAGTATAATAAAAACATCCCAAGGCTGGTTTTGTGCCTCTTATATTATTTAATAGACATATGATTTTTTGTAATACAAATACAATTGTCTAAAATCTAAATTGCAACTTTGTGGTGTTGTCCAAAAGTTACAAATTACATAATAAAATTACAATTAAAAATTACATTCTCAAAAACTCATTCTAATTGCTTGATGATTTCATGTGGTTCTTCGTTGGAATTGGTATTTGTTGGTCAAATTGATCCACGCCGCTTCCACTACCTTCTCGTTAAGATTTCGTTGTAGTTTTCATCATCTTCTTCGTTGATCTCCGTTGACCGCACCTTCTCCGCCTCCGCCAGATCCAATCTCTGAATAATACCGCAATTTCCAAGTCCTCCGGCTAATGAGTGTCATGGTCTCCTATTTGATATCTGCTTCAAAAAGCGCTTCAGACGCAGCTTGACGACGCTTGAATGTTCAAAACATCTCGAGCCATCATTGAAAGTGTCGGAAAGGTCTTCTCATTCCCTCCAAAGATTTCAAAGCAAGTCTTCATGTCCATCTTCATTGATAACTTCTTGATACGATGCAGAACCACGCAAAACAAAAATATCCAACTCGCTAATTTGGTTAGTAGTAGAGGTACGACCGCACATTCTATTTCCGAGGCTTTCAATACTAGCCGCAGAAAGCGATGTCTTTTGTGAGGTTGTATTGAAGATGAAGAAGATGGTATGGAAGCTGGTAAGTTACTAGCATTTTCTTGTTGATAAAATCTATATATATTTTTGCATTGGTGTTCTACGCTAGACAATACTTCTTCTTTAGTTTGTTCAATAGGTGGTGGGTGATTTAGACTTTTGGGACTTGGAGGTGGTAGTACTTCTATACAATCGTAAATAGTTTCAATTAGTGATTTAGTACCGTCTATTTTAATAGTAGGATTTAATACAGAACCAATAATATAAATAGAGGGAATAGGAATAAAATATTTTTTTATTTTGAGAAACATTTTTTAATAAATGCCTTATAATTTGGTTTTTCCATATATTCACTAAGTAATAAAAATATTAGAGTTATATAAAATAACATAGTTGAAATAGTAGGATAATATATACCGAGAAAATTTTTTGTTGCTTGAAAAAATTTCTCTAAAAATACAATAAGTTCGAAATTTTTTCCCAATCACTATCTAAAATCATATCACCGGCTTTTTATTATGAGAGTTAAAAATAAAGTTATAGGTAATTTATAGTCATAAGCAACAAGTAGTTGCTCGTATAAAGAATTCCACCTAGTGGATACTTCTTGTGGAATTTTTCTAAAAAGGTAGTCCACAATCATGACAAATTTTTTATATTCTTTTCTACGTTGTACTTTATTACTTTTAAAAATAAAGTTTATAGCAAATTGTATTTTACTAAGAATGTCTTCAAAAAGTGATAGACCATCCTTTACAATTAAGTTATATATATGGCACACACATTTTATATGAAAATGGTCTGGAAAAGACGGAGTTAAGCTATTTTTTAAAATTGTAATTGCGTAATTGTTATTAGAAGCGTTATCTAATGTAATAGTCATAATTTTATCGGTAATTCCGTAATAATCGCACACTTGATAAATATTTTCTTCAATAAAAGTACCAGTGTGCCTATCATATATCTATACGCTAAAATACGTTTTTGCATAGACCATTTATAATCTATCCAATGACAAGTTACAGTTAAATAATCATGGCCGTTAGTACTACGACCTATATCAGACGTGATGGATACTTTGCCATTAAAATGATATAATGAAAAACGTAAATATTGTTGATATTCATGCGCGAATTTAAATACATCTCTCTTAACAGTTGATCTAGGAAAACCGTTAAAAGCAGGATTATATATATCTCTAATGTAATGAATAAAATCGGGAGATGAAGGAAATGAGAAAGGCAAACTCTCCACATCAACTAATTTTGCTATTGCTTCCCTATCTCTATGTTTATTGTATTTAGGGCCTACAATCCCCCCGTCATAGGGTTAATTTGACCCTGTACTTGGTCCGGGACAGTATCAGTATGTGAACCTTGTCTCGATGGAGCGGACGTTTGTGCACCCGATTTTGAAGCTCCGTATTGGGCATACATAGCCGGATGAGCCCTTGATACGTGTCTTATTAAACCCCCGTCCCACTGTGACCTTTTTCAGTTTTAAATTTTAAAACATCTTTACAAATTTTACACATAGCTACTTGATTCTCTACGTCCCTATAAAAAAATGTCCATGATCCGATTTTAATGGTCGTTTCTTTGGACCTCGTCTCATACTAGGGGGAATAGGAGGTATTTCAATTGAAGGTGCACTAGTGGGTGTGTTGTCATCAACATTAGTGGGTATATCATCTAGATCATCGTCTAAATTAAAGTCTTCTTGAGTTCCAGAAAATAGCTCCTGGTCTAAATCTAATGGTATTGTAGGAAAATGTTGAGTATCAACAAAATCATCCTGTAGACGAATAAGATGACTAGAAGAAGTACCCTTGCCCTGGTTGCCCCTACTAGAAGAAGCACCCTTACCCTTACCCTTAAACATACCTTTTAATCCTTCCATCTTAATTATGATAATAAATAAATAATTAAAGACAATAAAATTAAGTGATCTAAATTCTAAACTAAATAAACAGACAATAATAATTTAATGAAGGAACGAATGTACCAAACGCCGACGTAACGTCGACGTGTAATCGAGAGGTTGAAAATTGAAACTTTGCTCGATGGAAGATCCTCAAGCTAGTTGCCAACTTCACTACCAATTCCCAAATGAATAAATAAAATTGAATATTTAGCAAACAATGTAGAATTGTAGAGAGATATATTGAGAAATTAGAGAGATTGTAGGAAGATTTGTGAGAAAGATGAAGAGAAAATGAGTTATTTATAGTTAAAAAATTGGGTTAAAGTGTAAATATAATAACTTATGGGTTAAAAATAAATATTAAGGGGTAGGGGTTGGGGAGGGGCTAAAATGGCCGTTGGCCAATCCCATATATCTAAAATGGCCGTTGGTGCAACGGCCATTTTTGCAAAGCGAGGCAGGGGTCGAGTGAGGCGGGCTCGGGTCTCATGAACTCAAGTGCTCGGGTCTCATGGGACGAGAGATCGTCCGTCCCGAAGTTCAGTCCCGCCCGTGATATTTTTTTTTTTTTTTTTGGGTCGGGCGGGACCGGTCGGGCTCGGGACGGGCTCGGGTCGGGTCTGTCCGACCCTTGACCCTACTTTCGTTACCAAAATCAAGTAAATAAGTATCAAATTTATAGAAAATCAGTAGATAGAAAATAGGAAAAAGGGTCAAATATACCTCCCTCTACTTTGTTGTAAATGTGAACAAAAATATTCCTGCCATCTACAAAATTTACACTTATATACTTAATTGGATGAAAAACCCCAAATCCCATAGATTACACATTTCCAATTAAAATAACCCGACTCGTCTCTGTTAACCCGACCCATGACTTTTCTAGCCACCATCTCCTCTCCCTCGCTGTTGCTTGCTCCACAGCCATCACTGCCGCCAGCGAGCACGTGACACCGGAGCTCCGGCGAGCTCATGAGAAAATTTTGTTCATGTTTTCTTTCTGATCAACGCGTTGTGTTTCTGCTTCATGCATCTAGCAGCAATCTGCTTTGGTCAGCGTATTCAGCCAATTCATACGATAACTATATTCTTTTTGAAGGACTACCAACCAGATGAACAGAAAATTTACAATAACAAATTAGCAAAATCTGATTTATGTGACTACAATATTATTCTTGATAGTAGAAATGGGTCGGGTTATTTTAATTGAAATCAGGTAATTTTATGGGATTTGGGGATTTTCACTAATTAAGGGTATAAGGGTAAACTTTGTAAACGGTAGGGGTAAGTTTTTTCACCATCATTAACGAAGGATAAAATTGGCTAATAAAATAAAATAAATGAAAATATTTGACTCTTGTCTCTAAAAAATATAGGATTTTGAAAATTTTCAAGACTAAGATCACTATGAAAAATATTTTTTTCTTTTAAATATTCATATTTGAAATTTACTATGTACATGACATTAATGATGATTATTATAATATTTTATTTTTTATACATAATATATTTCTGACATTAATGATGATTATTATAATATTTTATTTTTTATACATAATATATTTCTTATAAAATATTATTATGACTGCTATAGAAAGGTAATTTTATAAATAATGTACCGCTATAATAAATAACAATGTTGCTATATGTAGAATCTTGTTATAGAGAAGTAAAATATAACATTAAAAATCAGTTCAATTGAAAATCAGACCATTATAGTGAATTACGGGTGGCCAATTGGCCGGTCTGGGGTGGGTCCCAGCGGGACGGGACCGGGGCTCCGGCGGGATTAGCAGGACATGCAGATGTCCCTTCCCGTCCCACATCCAGTCGGAAAAAGGGGACCGGTGCTGGGGGACGGGGCGGGGTTGGGTCGGTATGGGATTTCAATTTTTTTATATACTTAATTTTAAAAAATAATATATATATATATAAACACTTCAATAATTGAACAAGATAGTGTAATAAAAATATTCCAAGGCTGTTTTTGTGCCTTTTATATTATTTAATAGAAATATAATTTTTTTGTAATACAATTTTAAAATTGCAACTTTGTATTGTTGTTCAAAGGTTGCAAATCACATAGTAAAATTACAATTAAAAAATTACATAGTTAACCATATTTTTTTCTAATTTTCTCACAATGTCTTGAGGATCTTCGATTGGAATTGGAAGTTGTTGATCAAATTGTTCGACGTCGCTTCCTGTTCCCTCAGACAAGATTTCATTGTAGTTGTAGTCTTCTTCTTCGTTGATATCCGATTGACCACACCTTCTACGCTCCGCTCGAATCCAAACTATGAATAGAACTGCAATCTCCAATGTGTCTCCTACCAATAAATGTTTGCGCTCTCCTATTTGAAATATTCTCGCAGAAAAAACGCTTTCAGATGTTGTTGATGACGCTTGAATGTTCAACACATCTCGGACCATCTTTGCTAGTGTCAAAAATGTCTTCTCATTGTCCCTCCAGTATTTCAGCAAGTCTTCATGTCCTTCATCATTGACAATTAATTCGTACGGTACAACACCCTGTAAAACATAAAATATCAAATTCGCTAACTTGTGAGACATTTTATTTCTAAAGCCTTGAAAATAATAGCAGAAACCACACGTGTTTTTATAAGGTTGCAACGAAGTAGTAGAAGATGGTACAGAAGCCGATTGATTATTTGCACTTTCTTGTTGGTAATACATATTTTTTTGCATTCATTGTGTATGTTAGACATAACTTCTTCTTTAGTTGGTTAGTGAGTTGGTTCTTCAATTGGGTCTGTTGGAAGTACTTATATACAATCATATATCGTTTCAACAAGTGTTTTACAACCGTCTACTTTAATAGTCGGATTTAATACATCACAAATAATATAAATAGTGGGAATAGAAAAAAAGTATTTTTTAAAATAATTTTTCAATAGATGCCTTATAAATTTGTTTTTCCATATATTAATTAAGTAACAAAAATATTAGAGCTATATAAAATAACATAGTTGAAATAGTATGATAATAAATACCAGAAAATTCTTTAGTAGCTTGAAAAAATTTGTCTAAAAATTCAATAAGTTCTAAAAAAAATTCTCAATCATTATCTACAAGCATATCCCTAAATTTTTTATTATGTGCGTTAAATAATCAAATTATAGGCCTTCCATAATCGTAACCAACAAGTAGTTTTTCATATATAGAATTTCACCTAGTCGCTATTTCTTCAGAAATTTTTCTATAAGGTAATCCACAACCGTGACAAGTTTTTTTATACTCTTTGCTTCTTTGTATTTTATTACCTTTAAAAATAAAGTTTATAGCAAATTGTATTTTATCAAGAATGTTTTCAAAAAAAATTGGGTCATCCTTTATAACTAAGTTATAAATATGACACACACATCTTATATGAAAATGATCAGGAAAAGATGGAGTTAATCGAACATTTAAAAGTCTTATAGCATAATCATTAGAAGAAGCATTATCTAATGTAATAGTCATAATTTTATCAATTATTTCATAATAATCACAAATTTCATGATTTTTTTGTGTGTAATAAAGTTCTAGTGTGCCTATCATCAATATATCTATATGCTAAAATACGTTTTTGCATAGACCAAGTCTTATCTATCCAATGACATGTAACAGTTAAATAATCATTATCGTTAGTACTACGGCCTATATCAGAAGTGAGAGCCACTTTGCCATTAAAATGATATAATGCATAACGTAAATACTGTTGATAATCATTTGCAAATTTAAAAACGTCTCTTCTAACAATTGATCTAGGAAAAATGTTAAAAGCAGGATTATACATTTATCTAATGTAATAAATAAAATCAGTAGAGGAAGGAAATGCAAAAGGAAAACCCTCCACCACAATTAATTTTGTCATATTTTCCCTATCTTTGTGTTTATCATATTTAGGACCAAAAATTCCCCCCGTCGTCGAGTTAATTTGTCCCTGTACTTGATCGGGTACACTATGTGAATCTTATCCCGACTCAGAGGTCATTGGCACACCCGATTTATTAGCTTGGTATTGATTTCACCTAGTTGTGTACTCGCCTTGTACATGTCTTAATAAACTTCCCGTCCCACCTTGACCTTTTCCGATTTTAAATTTATAAATATTTTTACAAATTTTACATCTAACTACTTGATTCTCTTTATCTTTATCAAAAAAATCTCATGCATCTGATTTTAATTGCTGATTTTAATTTTCATTATATGGGGGCTCGACTCATACTATGGTGAATAAGAGGCATTCCAGTTTCAGTTTGAGGCTGAGAATCAGTCTAAGGTTGAGATTGAGGTGCACTAGTGGGTATGTCATCTACATTATCGTCAAAATTAAAGTCTGGTTCAGATGCAAAATATACCTCATCATCTAATGGTATATCATTAAAAAAACAGTTTCATCTATATGAGTGAAATCAATCAAATCATCAGGACTAAGAATAAGATTACTAGAAGAAGTACCCTTATCCTTGTTACCCATACTAGAAGAAGCACCCTTAACCTTAATCATACGTCCAAGTCGTTCCATTATAATTATGCAAATAAATAATTAAAGTAAATGAAATTAAGTGCGATAATAAAAATTAAATAACAACAATAATTTAAAGAAGGAACGAAGGTACCAAACGCCGACATAACGTCGACGTGTAATCGGGGTTGAAAATTGAAACTTTGCTCGATAGATGATCCTCAAGCTAGTTGCCAACTTCACTCCCAATTTTTGAACTTTGATATAAATGAGCAAAAAAATATAATATTTAGTAGGCAATGTAGAATTGTAGAGAGATAAATTGAGAGATTAGAGAGATGGTAGAAATATCAGTGAGAAAAATGAAGAGGAAAATATGATATTTATAGTTGAGAAAATAGAGTTGAAGTGTAAATGTACTAACTCAGGGGTTAAAAATAAATATTAAGGGGTAGGGGGTTTATGGGATGGGGGGCCAAAAATGGCCGTTATAGCCGTTGCACAACGGCCAAACGGGGGCGGGGCGAGGTCGGGGTCAGGTTTGGGCGGGTCGTATCGCGATCGGGACGAGCCCAGGTCCCGTCCCGAGTTCGAACCCCGACACTGATTTTTTTAGGGGGGTCGGGGCGAGACGGGGCGGGTATCAGGATGGGTCAGATCGGGATCGGGCCGACGCTGCCCACTGATCAGCCTTATAGTGAACTGATGTTATAGCGAATGATAATTATAGAGAGATTTGAGTGTATATGATAGAGAATTTAGCATTTCGAATATTATTACCAATATATAAAATTTATGCCATTTCTAATTGTATATTTTTATAATTTTATTTTTCAAAAAGAAAGAGATCAAGTGTAAAATTGTCAATTTTGCTACCACCGCAGATAGGATAGGTTTTTACAGATAAAATTGGGAGAGACTCACAGAATTATCAATAACCTCTCTGAGTCTCCAACAATGGGAACCCTTTCCCTATGTTGTACACCTTCAACAACACTATCCAAGAACCAACCTTTCCTAAACACCCTTTGTGTTCCCAAAGCAAATTCCAATGTTACTTTTCTACCTCACTCACTTTCTTCACTCACTCTTCGTTTCTCCAAACTCAATTCTTTATCCACTTTTGTACCCAAAATCTCACAATCTGAAGGTTCAGTAACTGAAGTTGAAGAGGCTGTTGCAACACCAGTTGTGGAAGATACGAGCTTGGAACCAAAACGGGAAGAAATCTTTGCTGTTGTTATGGTGACCACTCACTTTTATTATATGTGCAAATTTTGTGTATACATATCTGTTTATTTTGAATTTTGAATTTGAATTCAATGTGGGGGTGCAATTTGGGTTTTGTTGAATGTTTATGAGGAACTTTTTATTCCCAGATGGAAATTTGCAAGTTTGGTTATCTTGAATTGTTTAAAGTGTTTTCTGAAAATTGAATAGAGAAGTGTATATTAAATGTACTTATAATTGTGTTCAATTATCAAAAACAGAATTTCCAAAAGAGGTGGTTGAAAGATGGGATTCAAATCAATTTTTTTTTGGTCTTAAATCTTTGGATATATCTAAACTGTACCCTCTCTTGGAGAGCTAATAAAAAGGGAAAATTTCTTGAAAATTTATGAGGATCTTTTGTTCCCAGATGAAAAATTTGGAAGTTTGGCGGAAAATGTACTGTTGTTCAGTGTTTGGTTACCTTGAATTGTTCAAAATGTTTTCTCTAAGGAGAATATTCTCCGCAAAAGGGAAACTGTTTTTTCCCTAACGAGCGAAAGTCATTTTCCTATATAAAGATCACAACTTCGGTTCAAGATTGACATGTTCTCAACCTTTAACATCACAAAAAGCACTTATTCATACCTAGGGGGGGGGGGGGGTAATTTTAACAAGGGGATTCAAAAAAATTCAAACCTGCTATCTGAAGCAATTTTTCAATTACCTTTTCCACTACAATGAAAACTTCCTTTATGTCAAAGGGATTCAAAAGCTCCAAAAAAAAATGTTTTGCCCTATTGCTTAATCCGATTTTCCAACGAAGGGTTTCAATTGAATCCCCTTACTTGGCTGTGGTTCCGTGATTGATTCATACCCTTTCCTACACTTTGTACTGTATCTCTGACCAAATAATAGAAAATGTAAAGATAAAAATGAGTTCAAGATAAAATATTTCCAGCTGAAAAAGTTTTCATAGAAGAATGTTCCTCCATACCGCAGACGCTTTGTTCAAATTCCGTGTTTGCTGAAGTACTATTGAGATATTGATGCTGCCTATAATGTATGTGGTGAGAACATGGAGTGTTACAACGGAATTGTTTTGCTCTGTTATTGATATGTCGGATGTCATTTCTGTCATTCTTAGGTTTAACATTTTCTTTTAAGGTGTCTTAAAGGAACTATACGCATGTCCATGTGTTTGTGTTATGTGGACTCGTCAGTGGTGCTGACTATAGGCAATGTTAAAATAGTCTATGCTAAATAAGCTGACCTGACCTTTTGCATCCTTAGTATTCTCGAGTGGTTGGATGGTGTTAACAGAAAACTATAGTTACGCAGAAGACGCGGCGAAGGCTTAGTACTTGGTATATCTGTTATCCCGTGTTCTGGATACTATCCAATTTTGAAAAATCTCAGTCTATGTTCTATTTGATTTTAATGTATCAAAGTGGACCATCTATTTTGGGTAGGCATTTCTTCTAGTTAAGTCCTAAAGGGGCTCATATTGCAGATTAGTTATATAACTATCATCTGGTTCTAACAATTGGTGTTATATACTTATCAGAGGGCATACATATCTATCTATTCAAGTATGCAAGTTTGTGGTGCAAGTCCATGAATGTTTAAGAAAAAGTCTAGTAATTGCTGGATTTTGATTTCGAGGTTACAATATTGTGAACTTTCATCTTTTATTGTTTGAGAACTATTGTAATTAACTGGAGAAAACATTCAGCCTACTACTTGTTTGATGATATTTTCTTCTCCATGTGGAAAATACTCACTCTTGCTAGGGGATTTTAGCTGCTATTTCAATCTGAGTTTTTCTTGCTGCTGAAAATTTTCAAGTTCTCTAGCTGTCAAACTTTTTTTTTTTCAAATGAACGTGACACTATCCTACAATAACTTTATTGGGCTTGTCATTGATACATTAAACTGTTTGTTCATTTTTCCTCTCTCACTAATGACAGATTGGATCTCGGCAATATATTGTCTTTCCTGGGCGGTATCTCTACACCCAGAGGCTTAAAGGTGCAAACGCCAATGACAAAGTGAGCATATTCTTTGGTCTTATCTTGATTTACAGTTGATTTCCTTTTTAGTTTTCCAAAATCTAGTTACCTTCTCAATGGCATTGGCTTTACTTATGTTAGTCGTTCGTTTTCTTTGATCTCCCTATCTCATATCAACACTGTGGTGTATAATCAAATAGAGCTTGCTTGCAACAATTTCTCAATGATGTCGAAAAGAATCAACTTCAATCAGCATTGACATTTGCTTCTCATCGTTCTATTGTCGCTAATACATCTCTTTACCAATTATTTTCCGCAGAAACTAACACTTGATATAAGGGTAATATGAGGAGTTAGGTGTATGTCAAGGTTATCTTTGCCATATTGGATATACTCTATTTCAAGATTTCCACGACTCAGGATCTTTTTCTGAAGCATCTATACTTGTCACGTCTGCAGATTATCCTAAACAAGGTGTTACTAGTGGGAACAAAAACAAGTACTTGGGTTGGAAAACCAGTGGTGCCAAATGCAACAGTCCATGCTGTTGTTGAAGAGCAGGTCAGTCATCATTCTTCTGCTGCTTTAGTTTCCTTTGTGTATACCTTGTTAACTTGACATCTCTTTTTGGCTCATTATTATAATTCCATGCAGTTGAAAGATAAGAAGGTTGTCGTCTTCAAGTATAAGAGAAAGAAGAACTACAGAAGGAACATTGGCCACAGACAGGTATTAAAGAACTGTTTTTTAGTGATATCTGAATAACTATAGAGTAGATTGATTTCTTATAACCTATTTGTTTGCCAGTAAAGCAAGACGTACCATAGTCCCATCATATTTTATCTCTGTCGCAAATAATTCCAGAAGCATGAAAACTTCCTATATTGGTGATCTCGCAGTCATGTATGAGACATGCCCTTTAAAATTCAATATACTCTATAAGCAAGACGCACCATAGTCTATCATATTTTATCTATGTTGAAATAATTCCCCAGCAACATGAAAACTTTCTAAATTAGTGAGCTCGCAAGTCGCAGCCATGTATGAGACATGCCCTTAAAATGATTTTTGTGCCGAGTATCATATCTTGTCCTTGCTTATCCCAAATTAATTTGGTTTCTGTTAATGATGCAGCCAATTACCCGGATAAGAATAATGGGCATTACCGGTTATCAAGACTCACCAGCAGTCACTCTTGCAGACCTGGAAGCTGCCAAGTGACTTCGGAAGGCCCGTTGAACTTCATCTTATGTTGTAATTTCAACCCATCTTGTTTCTTTGCATGTGTGATTTGGTTGGTCAATGTACTTGAGTTTTGAACATTGAAGAAATCTCTTTTTTTATCAAGTTCCGCCAATTATTCTTTGCACTCACTAGGCCAAAGATGTCTCATTCATCATCTCTTAGATTGCAATCTCTTAGATTGATCCCTTTATCTTCTTCTCAAGTACTAAACATGTATGTTCATATCATGGACATGGAATTTATGTGTGAATTGAGGTTACGAAATTGTGAAGCCGAACGCTTCTCTATAGACTGAGGGAAATGTTTATCATAAACAAAGTTGCTGCGTAGCTATAACAACAAAAATAATACTAAAAAAAAAGGACGTGCACTAAGCTCCTGCTAGTACTATAAATTAAAATGAAACTAAAGAGAAATATGAATTGCATTGCTCCCAACTTTATAGAGGATGGAGTTAGAAACCTAGAGGAATTAGTGTTGCCGTATACATGAAGTTTAATTTTGTAAAAGTTCAAGAAAATTTGTAAAATGATCCCATGAATAACTGCACATCATATACATTGATAGACAAACACATGGTGGCTGCTATCTCTGATAACACAATTAATATATTTAACAGAATGGTTTTCCGTATTAGTAGGCGCAGTTTCTTTTCCTTTTATTATACGTGGCTATTTTGTTAGTCATGTTTTTTCTTAATACAATGTCTTTTTTGTCATGCTGTTTGTTGTCACTCTCCTGTCTTTTTCTTTCGAGCCGAAGGTCAGAAATAACCTCTCTACCTCACAAAGGTAGGGGTAAAGTCTGCGTACATCTTACTCTCCTCAGACCCCCTCTTGTTGTTGTTGTTCCTAGCCGTGCACATTCTAACAAAATATAACCAAAAAGAAAATTCTACAAAGATATCACAATGTTGTATATTTCCAAAGCATGGCAGTCGAGATGACCACAAGATCAACTTTTTTTCGTCAACACTGAGATGACTATAGATCAATTTTTGAATCAGAATCCATATCAATATCTATCTGCTAGATTTGCCATTACATTAAACAATACTACTGATTCTCCGAGAAAGAAAACAAATGACGGAGTAAACATAAGGAATTGGCAAAGAGCACAACATTTTCCATTATTCTCCCCATGTATTGGGCAGTCAAATGTGGATTTCAGGTGCCATAAAGAAAATAATATACCTGTCACTAAGTCCTGCCTCTCCAATTTGCTCTGAAAATTAAATTAAACTATATTTTCTATAAGTTACTTTCCAAGAGGATTCAATTGGCGTTCTGGGAGGAGCACTATTTGTATATTTTCTTCCTCTTCAAAATGGTAGGTAGTATCGCGATAAAACCAATGAGGAAGAGCACAGACAAGGTCTTGAAATCGTACAGATCTTTGACTGACTTCAGCTCACCAAGAGCTAGGCCGGCCTGACAAGTTAAAAAAGAAAACCCATCACATATTAGATTACAAAAATACAAAAGGAGTGATCAGTCAGGTCTCACAAGCGCATTGGTGTTGCGAAGCTCAACAAAAGATGTATTATCTTAGCGTTGGGTGGGGCCCAAGGCTGAGTTGATGGCAGCTGGTCGAGAAGCACACGCCAAATTGAGTGTGAAGAACCAAAAAAAAAAACCTCTCAATCAGATTATGCGCTTGATGATCTTTTTTATTTAATTTACACATCTTGGAGTAACTGGTAAAGTTGTTGCCATGTGGTGGAAACAATCTCTTGTAGAAATATGAGGTAAGGCTGCATACAATAGACCCTCGTGGTCCGGCCTTTCCCCGGACCCCGCGCATAGCGGGAACTTAGTGCACTGGGCTGCCCTTTTTTACACATCTAGTATAGCTTTCCCTGTCTTTTTTCTGAAAGTAACACACAGTGAATCTTCACCATGACATCACTATCACATTATGTCACATTGACCCCCGACATCATCTGTGGAGGCCAACCCTTAATGCAGCCAGCGCTAGATTGAGTCGGTGTACTTGCACAATTTAATGCAACATCTACAATAGTGTCAAACTTCGGAAACAACCTCTCTACCTCCCAGGTAGGGGGGTAAGGTCTGCGTACATTCTACCCTCCCCAGACCCCACTTGGGGATTATACTAGGTATGTTGTTATCTACGATAGTGCCATTAATAGATTTCAGGTTTGTATTTATTTAAGAATATTTGGATGGATGCAAGAGAGTTAATAGATTGATACTAGCACACAAAAAAGCTAGTTACTTTTTTAAAAAAGCAGGTCCTTTGGATGCATTACCAACCATCTCCTCTTTTGGATCGAACTTGAGTAATGCAGTTTAAAAGAAAAGCAAATACGGACAAGTATGACAGGAAAACCCACCACCAGCTGAAGAAAGATTTACCTTGACAGTAATATATGCGGCTGGAATGAGACCAACCAATGTAGCCGAGAAGAAAATATGGAATGGTATATCCACGATTGGAGATGCCAAATTGATGAAAAGATTTGGCAATGTTGGAGTTATTCTCAAAAACAACATATAGTTGAGCAACTTATCCCGACGCTTGGCTATCTGAAACCACAAGTATCACATTAGTATGACATTAGTATATCAGCAGCACATTATCAGTAAACAGTTTCACATCACAGACCTCTGCCTGGAAGAATCTCAATTTTTCAGGCCACAACCAGTTAATTATAGGCCTGCCAATTAATTTAGACAGAAAAAAGCAGGATGATGCACCAGCTGTAGCATTAAAGACAACCAAGAAAAGCCCTTTGAAAACACCAAAAAGTGCTCCAGCTAGTAAGGACATGAATATCGTCCCAGGAATCATAAATGTCTGCATGAATATGTATGTTGAGCAGTAACCCAGAATGAATTTCGCAGGGTAAACTTTGGCATACGTTCCAATATTATCCCTGAACGAACAATCAATATAATAAGTTATAACAGAACGATACTAAATCATAACTAGACAAGTGGTCCAATTTCATATTAAAATATCATGTCAAAAGATATCCACAAATAGCACTTGGTAAAAGAACCTATACATGAAAGATTTTAATTAAGAAGCAGCATTGCAACCAGACATTCATGATGCTGAACCATGGTAAGAAGACTGCTAATGATTTTTAATCTAAATGATTTAATGTGAACCTTGTTCTTAGAGTTCCGAACAAGTAGGTTTGAGGGGTATTTAGCAACCAGCTTTTTCTTGTCATAATTGGACTTCCTCTTTCATTTTCATGGAAATTTTGAGCGAGTATATAAAGTGACCTGATATTTATCTTCCTAAAAAGTAAAACCCTTTTCTGACAAACTTAATCTTTTGAAAGGAAAAAGATGCGACTTTTATTTATTTATTTATGTAAACCAACAGCAGACAGAAACCATTACTAATAAATGAGGTGGTACTGTCAATGTCATCAACAGAAAACAGAAATTTCCTCCCCTCGACTCACTTTCTCCTCCTCAAATTGCAATTATCACCATTGACCAATTGATCATGAACCTGATATTTATCTTCCTAAAAAGTAAAACCCTTTTCTGACAAACTTAATCTTTTGAAAGGAAAAATATGCGATTTTTATTTATTTATTTATGTAAACCAACAGCAGACAGAAACCATTACTAATAAATGAGGTGGTACTGTCAATGTCATCAACAGAAAACAGAAATTTCCTCCCCTCGACTCACTTTCTCCTCCTCAAATTGCAATTATCACCATTGACCAATTGGTCATGAATTCATGATCAACCCACTAGTGCCTCATATTTGCCAAATTCCACATCATTCCTGATTTCCAAACTTTAATCACATTATAGAGGTTAAATTAGAAAAGTGAAACTAAATTATTATTGCATCAGATTTCCACATTCAAAGAACAGAACTTTTTTTATTAAAGAACAGTGAACAAGGAATTTTTGTCAAGCTCTTCACTCCATTTTACAGATAATCTGTCTTTAGTCATTCCTGTAGACTCGCAAAAACTTTTGTCAAGCTCTTCACTCCATTTTACAGATAATTTCTCATCATTTTGTCTATCAGCTTATTCTGTTCTTAACTAACCCAGAGATCACGCGGTATAAGCTCGCTCAATCAATTGGTCCCATAAGTATTACTTTGGCAAGATAGGCATTCTATTATGTAAGTAGTACTTGAATGTGTGCAAATGGTATTAGGTTATATATCCATTTATCAGTCTGGCAGAGCTTCGCACACATAATTGCTCTACCTACCATCTTCCATCTACTTTATATTCTTGCCTTCTTGGCATCAGATGAAAAGTGATACCAAGCACCTAGACTTTCCATGTTCTATGTGTTCCATCTGAGCATCTACTCAGTAATTGATCTGAGGAAACCATAATCTTAATGAGATTAAACTCAAAGGATTTAGTAGGAAAACATACTGAATGAGAAACAGTCTGCAATTATCATACACTTGAAGTTCTTCTAGCACACAGATTAAATACTCAAATGGAAGAGAAATTTAAACTGGAACAAAGAGAAGTTTGCTTTTAAAAGTCAGAAAAAGGTTCATATTTGACTTATATAATTTCCTTTCTTCCACAATCAAATTTAAGACCCCAACTTCTGAAACAAAGCTGGCAACAGTATGAATCAGAAAGTCCCCCCCAAATGCACACACAAGGTAGCATTTAGGTGGAGTGCTGCTTAGAAAAGACTACAGGAAATAAACGAATAATTGCTCCTACATGCAGCTCAAAACTAACTGTATCAAATATGCCCCAAATTCAGAAATTCGGAGTGAAAACCGTCTATATGATGCTCAACCAACCACTTCACCCTACATACTTAGACTTCTTGAAGAAGTAAATATATGATAGTTGGAGCCCTAAATTAAAAGTAATCAAAGTTTGTTTTATACTTCAAACAAATAGTTTTCACACGAAAAGTATGAGTGACTACATATTTGGCTGGATCAGCATAAATACACACCTGCAGGATTACAAATCACACAACAAAAGCACCTGAAATACTTAATAGCGTTAAGCCCCAAGTACCACTCGAAATGTGGCAAGCTACAAGAGCTTAACCACGGAAACGGATAGCAACTTAACTCCACAAGCTACTAAGTGATCGTTTGGTAGGGTGTATAGGAATAGAACTGAATAGGGTGCTCTGGGATTAGTTATGTTGGCATTATTTTTTATCGACTATTTGGTTTGTTGTACTAAATAACATGTATTCCATAATTATTAAATAGTACTGAATAGGGTGTATTTAATAATTATGGAATACATGTTATTTAGCACAACAAACCAAACAGTCGATAAAGGGAGCCTTGGAGTATCTGCTAAAGTTGTTGACATGTGACCAGGAGGTCATGGATTCAAGCCGTGGAAACAACCATAAACAATTTGTTGGGCAATACTCAATGCAATTAACACAAAATATACAAATTCCAAAACCAATACTGTAATTAAGCGATTGCTCGCCCGACATCGGCCTCTTCACCCACCGGGATGGAACGACTCAACACGAGGTTGATGGACTTTTTCTTTAGCCTCTCAGTTTTCAAGTCAAAAAGTGTCATCTCTTGTTCAACCTCGCTGTACTCCCAGGAACCCGTTATCCTAACAAATTCCCCCTGGGTACAGACCCTTGTAGTCCGACCCTTCCCCGGACCCCGCGCATAACGGGAGCTTATTACACCGGGCTGACTTTTTTGACTGAATAAGGTGTATTAGAATAGGAATAATACTGGTATTGTTAATGTCATGGTTTACTATGTATAAGAATAGTAAGTACTGAATAGAGTGCATAAGTAATACTCGTA
Source organism: Anisodus acutangulus (assembly GCA_029783415.1). Taxonomy (NCBI): domain Eukaryota; kingdom Viridiplantae; phylum Streptophyta; class Magnoliopsida; order Solanales; family Solanaceae; genus Anisodus; species Anisodus acutangulus. The sequence goes on from CM056495.1 coordinate 2,554,493, forward strand.
TATATAATACGAGACTTAAATTTGCAGCCAAACATTGTACTAAAAAATTCAGTACCAGCATTATTCTACCTAATACACGACCCCTAAGGTCTCTTTACATTTGACACCCCAAACGAAATGCACAAGAAATTCAGCAATTCCAATCGAAAACCACGATACAGCTAAAGTTAACAGAAGCAAATTGATGTTACTTATGCAAGTTCCATACAAATCAATTACACCAAGAAAAAAGCAGGAAATGCAACACAAAAGCAAATAAAATCACCTACTTAAGCATCCGAAGATCAGAAAGCGAACGAGGCAACTTAAGTTTTCCATACTCAGCAGCTGGCATTGTCAAGTATATAGAAAACAACCCTATTGAGAACACAACAAATACACCTAAAGCTGCTGCAAATTCCCACATTGACAATGGAAATTTCCCTTCTTTATACCTTTTACCGGTGGGTGAATCTAAATTCTTTTCCTCATCCCTTGTAAGCAACCGCTCTGTGTCCACTACTAAACTCCTTGGTGCAGCCATTGATAACAACAATGATGCTGGTGTTGATGATGTACGTGACACCCTATTCTTGATCATTCATTTGAATTTATTAAACTAATTTTCAATCAAACCCCCCACCAAAAATCCAAGAAACAAACCCCCCAAAAACAAGTTCTTAATATATTACTAAAACAATTTTTTAATCAAACCCCACCAAATAAATCCAAGAAACGAACCTCCCAAAACAAGTTCTTGAATTTATTAAAACAAATTTTTAATCAAACCCAACCAAATATATCCAAGAAACAAAGCCCCCAAAAACAAGTTCTTGAATTTGCCCTTTTTAATCAAACCCCACCAAGATAATCCAAGAAAAGTACCCCAAGATTCAGGAAATTCAAATCGAATAACAAATTGGGTGTTTTTCTTTTGGTTTATAAATTAAAATCAATCAAATCCCACCAAGGGTATCGCAGTAAATCCACTGGAAATACAGAAAAAATCGAACCTTTCTTCTTTTTTGAATATAGATCAGAATTACTGAAACCCCACCAAGAAGATCCACCAAAAATAAAGAAGAAATCAAGATTGAAATCAAATTAGACACCCAATTTTCTCTTTTCCGGTATATAAATTAAATAAATAAAAATTGACCAGCAAAAGAGACTGTTGGTAGCTGAGATTTGAACTGAGTTAAGGGGAAAAAGTCAAAAACAAAGAGGACAGTGAAATATTTAAATTAGGAATTTGACATTTATTTTTTGTTTGGGTTAAATGTAAAGATTTACTCTTTTTTTTTCTCGAAAAAATTTACTCCTAATCTCCTATGCTATATGTACTATGATTCATCCGTCCTAATTTATGTGATATGATTTATTTTTTGTTTCTCTAAAAAAATATTATATTTTTTAATTTGATAACTATTTAATGAATCATCTCTATTTTATTTTTATTTGTCCCATTTAATTTTAAAAAATATACTTTATTCGTTCAATAATAAGTATTACTTTAGTAAAAAATACATCTATTAAGAAATTAATCATACAGTGTGATGTTTACCAAACTATCCCTGTTTAATAAAATAAATTATTTTTTCCTCTTGAATAGATAACTTGTCAATAAATGTTTCTTGAATAGAGAATATTTTTTGTGTAAAGTTGAAAAAAGTAGTCAATTTATATATTCAATTTCTAAGTTGATATTTTTTTGCTAAAATAACACTTATTATGAAACGAAAAAAGTAATTATAAAGGAAAGTCAACCAAAATAAACAGGTAATTTGATAAAGATAACAATATCTTTTTTTTTTAATTTTATATCCAATTAAATATGTTATATTAATTAAGACGGAAGGAGTATGATTTTATCGTCTATTGGGAAGGGGAAAAAAAATAGATGGGATGTGCATGAAAAGAGAATTCAATGATGATTGATGGGGAAGTAAGAGAAAAAGACTACTAGGGAAGTGAGCATCAAAAGATAATTTTTAATTTTTTAATAAAAAATATACCCAACAAAAACTAAAAAAGAAAAAGATCATTAGAGTACTAGTTAAAGGGGTTATCAATCAATTTTGAGAGTACTCCTTCGTCCTATAATAAATGTCATTTTAATAAAAAAAAAATTATTCCAAAATAAGTATCATTTTAGAAATTCAAGACATAAATTGACTATATTTTTTCAACTATATCATTCGATAAAAACTGACAAATTCTCTATTTAAGAAATATTTATTGACAAGTTTTCTATTCGAGACATAAATGATTACTACTCATACATGTTTTAATCAAGAGAGAAAAATAATTTATTTTATTAAATAGAAATAGTTTGATAAACTTCACATTATATTATTAAATTTTTAATATATATATTTTTTGTTAAGATGACATTTATAATGAGACGGATGGAGTAATTAATTTCAAAGAGAAAGAGTACATTATTACAAATCTGGTAACATGCATCTTCCTATGTAGGTCAGGTCATGGTGAAAAATGATTAATCAAGATCAGTTGACTCAAATCAAATCAAACTAAAATGATCTTTCAAGTATCTAGAAGGTTTATTAACATCAAAGGTATTTCACTTTTTTTTTTCAAGTGGATTTATTTTTGTTTCTAAAATTGACAAGAAAAAGTATTACCACTTGTTAATTTTTTTTTTTTGGTTAATGTCTCAAAGTCAACATTTTCATTTTAACTATTAGAATGAAGTAAAATTTAGAGGTCTTGAATTCGCACTTTAAAATCGAATGTCTTTGGTAAAAAAAAATTTACTCCAAAGCAGATACTAAACATCAAATAAAAAATCGGTGGATAAAAACTTTAAACAAATATATGAGATAACATAATAAAGGGTGAGTGATTGTTTTCTAATATAACTCGATGATGTTCGTTCACTTTGAGTAGTCCACAATCTGATTCTTTCAAACATGACCCAAGAATCTGATTCCTGTGGTAAATATTGGGCTTTCAACTTATGTTGGACTGGGCTTCAAGTCAAGGATATAGTTTAGTACTTTAGTCATATGATTTACAAGAATAGTCTGTTTGCTTTATGGACAAAATTTTAAGTTTAACAAGTTTTTACTTTTAACTTTGAAGGTTTGTGCCAAAAAAGCCGGACAAACCATCTGTCAGAATTTTTAAATTCTCTTTAAATAGTTACAATAAAACTTAATAGGGAATAGGGAAGATTTAAGTGAGACTATGAGACATGACTATTTACGTGTGTATATTATTTTGTCAATACAAGAAAAACAAACATTGTCTATCTATTAATACAAAGTTACTGGTTATTTTATAGACAAACAAATGAACAATCATTTTCTCTCAACTCGTGGGGGTCATTTTCTTAGAAAATTAATTTATTACTGTAAGGAACAGATCGAGAAAGTAAGAATTGAAAAACATATATGACTATATATTTCATGGAAATTTTTCTCTGATACAACAATATGTCTTGATGATACTCGTGGGGGACCTTATTTTCTTGTTTCTCCATACAGGCCAAATTTTGTAGTGGACTTAAGTGGATATTTTTCTGCAAGTTCGTAGGGTATATACTTATTTGATAATAGCTATTTCTCATCAATTTCTTGGCCCATTCTTGTTCTCAACAAAATTAAACATCACTAGAATCTAAGTTGCGTGGATTCTTCACTTTCGATGCCGTATCCGTGTCGGATTCTCCAAAAATACACCACTTATGGAGAATTCTGTTGGAAATTTGCCTTTGGTGGGGAGGTTGCGTCCACCCATATTTAATGACTTAAACACTAGGGTTCCGCATGTTGGAGGCTTTGTATCTTCACACGTGCATAATCTACTAAGTGAGTAGATGGCCGTAGAGCCAAGGATCGTCAAATTTCGTTAAGAAATGAAAGAGATATTGGTCCACGAAGTAAGGTGTTTGAGACATGAAATATGGTGTGGGACAAATCTACCACATCGGTGGGAAAATGAAGAATTGTTCTCTTTATAAGCCTAAAAATGGATAAGGGTTTGGGACTCCAAGGGGTAACTCATGGATTTCAATATAGTTCAATGTATGTTACACACTACAACCGACCTGGTATCGACCTACAAAGTAGATCAGTTGAACTAAGGTTCACTCGTGATTTTAATAAATGATCAATAGAAGGCGCTAAGTCGGATATGACGATATTTGAAATATTCGCTTATCTACGGATTATGATATTCTGGATGTCCAACGGTTCTGGGAGAACACAGTGATGCAAACTGGACAACAGATATGAAGAACACCAAAGCCACAAGTAAATATGTAAGGTGGGTCTTGGAAAATCCTCTAAGCAAACTTGTATCAGGCGATTCATGATGGAATCGGAGTTTATCACTTTAAACAAAACATGAAAGAAGTTGAGTAACTTTACGACTCCTTAGAGGACGTCTCTTATTGGGAGAAACCCGTGCCTTCGGCAGTTAGACACTATGGCTAGTCGGTCGACTTCAGGAAGGTCACGGATGACGGCGTCTGGACATATCTGTCGGAGACATAAGACCGTATGACAGTTGATCATCATGAGTGACACTTCCTTTATTACTAATCAAATGATATATCGTACCCTATAACTAAGGGACTACCCGAAGATCAATAATTCTGCCTGTCTAGGGGAATGGGCTTAAAACCCAAACAATACGAACTTTTGCGGTGGTAACCCAACCATACTGACTGGAGATCCCAAGAATTTGGTTCAATGGGAAAACTAAGCTGTAAAAAGGTTCAGTTGAGCGCTTCAGTGGAAGCAAGAGCACTTCAGATAATGATTTATGTCAGAATACATGAATCCAAAGTTGTTCCCGCGATAGACATTAAAGTGCTACCTGCATGGTGGGTAAATGTTAAGCTTCCAAACCTTTAACGACCCTCAAACGATTGAGGTTAAGGTTGGAGAAACTTTTAATGATTTCTAACACTTGTGAAGTGGGGTATATCAGGATACCTTGTAGGAGATCACCTATTTAAGTGCGAGGACATGCCGCCTCAAATGAACGCACTTAAGAATCCAAGTGTGTCCACGGCCACAACGGACAGAATAATAAGAATAAAAATGAATAAGGGGAGTTATTGTGTTGGTATCATTGTCTTGGCTTACACTAAACACTGACGGTTCAAGACATCACATTCACCGCGCATTAAGTAAGTCCGATGATATTCAACTAGGGAAGGTTCAAAGCAGAAGCTACCTCTCTTGATGCAATATCTTTTCGCTGAAAGATTACTGAAAGTAGGCACCTTGTGTGTGCACCAAAATTTCTTTCAAGAGGGGATTGTTGGAAATTTGCCTTTGGTGGAGAGGTTGCGTCCACCCATATTTAATGACTTAAACACTAGGGTTTCGCATGTTGGAGGTTTTGTATCTTCACACGTGCATAATCTACTAAGTGAGTAGATGATCGTAGGGCCAAAAATCGTCAAATTTCATTAAGAAATGAAAGCGATATTGGTCCACGAAGTAAGGTGTTTGAGACATGGAAATATGGTGTGGAACAAATCTACCACATCGGTGGAAAAATGAAGAATTGTTCTCTTTATAAGCCTAAAAAATTAATAAGGGTTTGGGACCCCAAGGGGTAACCCATGTGTTTGAAGGAGGGAGGACCTAGGTGTGCTTGGGTTCGAGGCTAGCCCCACACGCGCGCCGCCCGTCCCGTTCGGTCCGAGCTCGGGTCACAGGTCACGGGCTTCTGGGCTTCTTCTGACATTACCAGAAAGCCAACAGTTTATGACATTAAACTTCTGAAACGTTTTGCACTTACTACAAAACGTTTCTGGCCATGAATACCCATGATTACACCTCTCTTAAATGACCTCTTAATCACCTCTCCTCCTCCAAAAACATTATAAATTGCCTGAAACAAATTTGATATAGAGAAATGACGAAAACAAGAGAAAATCAGTCCATAAGTGAGCAACAGAAAATCAGTCCATAAGTGAGCAACAAAAACAGAAACTCTTCCTTCCTTTTTCCTCTAAATCAGCAAGTCGTTTCATGTTCGATTTCTTCGTCAGAATCAACCTATTTGCTTTGTAGTGTTGATTAGTTGCTGTTTTATCTTGGGAGACTATTGCCCGCAAATGTAAAAGCATATATACGGGGCAATCTTGTCTTAAAGACAGAGAGTCATCTCTCGACTCAGCCACAGTTGTAACAATTCAGATTTAGTGTTTCTTGATTTCAGGTTATCAAGATTCAAGACTCAACAAGCTTGCGGCAGTTTTGAATATTGGTTGATTTCAGGTTATCAAGATTCAAGACTCAACAAGCTTGCGGCAGTTTTGAATATTGGTTGTTTGTTCATCCTTTCGAACACTTGTAATATTTATTTACTTCCCGTACTGCAATTATATCCAACAAATTCGACATGCACCCGTTGACATTTTTAAAGAATTCAAGCAATATAGACTAGAATAGAGTGGGAATACACCAGAAAATATCTACAAGCCTAATCAGTGGGAATTAGTTAACAGAAGTCCATATCTAGTGCTAATTACAACCACACATATAAGTCAAACAACCTATTGAAGATTTTTCTTTTTGATAGATGATGAAAATTTCAACACACAATGGAGAGAGGTACACAGTAATTTCAAAATTGGTAAGACCATTATGAAAATCATCTTGTGGTAATATTGTATAGGATACAAATTTTGAAGATTTAACGGAGGTAGACATAATTCAACATGGTACACAAGTAGATCGAAATCGAGTTGAGCTTTATCTCCATCCATCAACAAAAATAATTTCCATTTGCTTGTTTAAAAAAAAGTAACTAGACGTGCACATAAGGGGCGTGTTATAGACCTAAAAGAATAATAAAATAATTTTCTATCAAATAGTTTAAATATTTAATGAGGTAGTATATAGGGATATTTAACACAATGTGCAGTACTTCTAAAGGTTAGAGTATTCTAACAGATGAACATTATCCTGATTAATTCAGTATTTTCATCACTGTTTTTATTTTTCTGAATTCTATATGATGGAAATTATCCTATTTGTGGACTTAACATTAATTTAATTATATGATTTTATAAAATGAACTAAACAAATATAATTGGCGGACCTGACTGTTGGGTACTATTGTAAAGCAGTACGGGAAGTAAATAAATATTACAAGTGTTCGAAAGGATAAATAAATAGTCAATCTTCAGAACTGCGCAAAGTTGTTGAATCTTGAATCTTGATAACCTGAAATCAAGAAACACTAAATCTGGATGGTTACATCTGTGTGCTGAGTCGAGTGATTGCACTCTGTCCTTAAGACAAGATTGCCCCGTATCTATGCTTTTACGTTAGCGGGCAATAGTCTCCCAAGATAAAACAACACTTTAATCTCAACACTACAAAGCAAATAGGTTGAGTCTGACGAAGAAAACAAATACGAATCGACTTGCTGAAGAAATGGAAAAGGAAGGAAGAGTTTCGTTTTAGTCAACGTTTTGACCGACTTTCTTCTCGCTTTGTCTCTGTGTATATAGTGTGTCTCTGTTGTGTATATCTTGTGTATATGTGTGTCTTTTCTCACTGTTTTTCGTCAATGTATATGCAACACAATTGAGCCAAAAGGCATCAATACATAGCATGGAGGAGAGACTCCTCAACTGCCACAAACAAGGCTGTTAATAGCCATTAGTGAGGGCTGTTAATGACAATTAGAGAGTGCTGTTAATGGTCATTAGAGAGGGCTGTTAATGGCCATTAGAGAGGCTGATTATGGTCATTGAAGGAGGACTGTTTATGGAGGAGTTAACAGCCAAGTAATGACTGGTTAATGCTAAAAAAAACAGCCCAAACGGTAGGCAGAAAGTTTCTGCCTTCCGTCATTCCCAAAATCAACTTTCCAGAAACTCTAGGGACCAAACTGTAAATATTAAGCAATTTGGGGTCCAAAAAGATAATATCAGAAAGTCCCCACAGCCCGTGACCTGAGCCCGGACGGGCGGCGGCGGCGCGCGGCGCGCGTGTGGGCTTTGCCTTGAACCCAAGCACATCTAGGTCCTCCCTCCTTTAAACATATGAGATACCCCTTGGGGTCCCAAACCCTTAACCACTTTAGAGACTTATAAAGAGAACAATTCTTCATTTTCCCATCGATGTGGTAGATTTGTCCCACACCATATTTTCATGCCTCAAATACCTTACTTCGTGGACCAATATATCTTTCATTTCTCAACGAAATTTGACAATTCTTGGCCCTATGGTCATCTACTCACTTAGTAGATTATGCATGTGAGAAGAGACAAAGCCTCCAACATGCGGAACACTAGTGTTTAATTCATTAAATATGGGTGGACGCACCTCCCCGGCAAAGGCAAATTTCCAACACTGACACAGCTTCATACATGTTGGATTCCATGATTACCATGAATCACACTTCATGTATAGATGTTGAGTTGATAGTAATGTAGGTCTTGTTGTGGATCTATAAGCCTGTAAGGGAAGGGCCTATTAGGTCATGGCTTTTAAGCCGATAAATATATGGTTAGGTCCATCTCCGTTCCTCAACCTTGGCAACGTCTCATTTTAACGGCCATTTATTGATCGATGAGAAGAAGAGAAGACTTGGCCTAAAGAATCACGTTTGAAATGCATCCGCATTAATGAACACGATGACTTAGTAGGAGCCCGTTCTATTTTACTTTTAAGATGTTCTTGTTCTATGCAATAATCTTGGATTATTATAAATTAAAACCATATCTAGGTATCACTTGGACCATTGTGGAAATTCATGTTTCTTTCCCTCTACCCCTAACCTTCCATTTTTCATTAATCAGCCATTATGGAATATCATGGCAAGTTCAAGCTATCTGTAGCTATTTGCTAGCCTAATCATGAATATTCAGTAAGAATTAATATATTTTTTCTTCTTCTAACTTTTAGGAATTAATATATTACACCTATAGTAAAGAACAAAAATTACCAATGGAATAACAGAATTCAATCAATCATATATATGAGAAAAACGAATAGTACTTTTCGGCTAAGATGATCATAACCTGCCTTCTTCCAGCTTCCAGCTTTCAACGCAAGCAACAGCAAATAGCATATAATTACAAAAAAGAGAAATATAATAAAAAAGTTCAAGTACATAACTGGAAAAGTGTAAAATGTACCAATAAAAAAAGGGAAAAGTATCATATACAAATAGCATAGGGAATAATATTTTATTGCTGGTCCAAACATCACAACTGTCCTAAGTTGATGAAACGAAAACAAAGCAGAAAAACATAGAAACAAGAAAGAGACAAAATGGCCATCGGAGCACATCCCGCGATTTACCTGGTGATAGTTGTTGAAGGATCGGTGCTAAGCCTGGAAACCTAGATTATCAAAAAAAAAAAAAAAAAGAAAGAGACAAAATGGAACAAGACTTGGAAAGTAATCATCAAATTGCGTATAGGAATATATAATATATAATATGGAATATTATTTTAGAAAAATGGAAGGATACATGGGTTGTGTGTGGCGATATGTCATTTTCAACCCTACTTAAAAATATAACACCCCCATCTTGTCCCTCCCCTTAGACCCTTCTCTAGGCCTTTTGTTAAGTTTTTTTAAAGTTTACCTGCCCCCCCCCCCCCCCCCCCCCCGAAACTTCATTCACAATATAATATGCATGTCTTGCTCCAAATTGTGTCAATAATCCTGCTATTCGGGCCAAGTTGCACGCACATAATTCTACGAGTAGCTATTACCTTCTATCAACACATATATCGGATAACTCTATCCACAAATTAAAATTTTGGATAGATGAGAAACTTCAACCAAGTTTTATAAATTGAAGAAGTGTCAAATTAGCTACGATACTATTTGAGACTGAATATTAATTATTTGTACCCTTAGAAAAAAGTCTCGTTTTCTCCCATAACCCTTAACAGAGCTTCAATCTAAAGGTAATTTTTAACCTAATCAAAAGTTGTGAAGTAAATTTAAACACGTGAAGTCTATCGAGTTCACTCTAGAGCTCCGTTAAATTGCAAGAAAAATTTGAGATAATTTGTTAAAGGTAAGAATATGAATAGACCAAAAGTGTAACCGATCAAGGACAAACTTGAGCAATATAATTTCGGATAGTACATGAATAAATTTGAATCTTTTTATTTTATAAATTAATAATATAAAAAGATTTTTTTTTTGCTATTAGAAAACTGTAATAAGTTACTTATAATCATTATCTTTCTCATGTTACACGTTTTAATTACCTGCATTTAGTTTCACTGTGATCTGATACAACATAAATACTCTTCACTGGTCGAGTAACTCATTCCCTGTTACTCTCTCTGTTCCATAATAAGTGATTTTTAAGCTCATACACACTATTTAAGAAATTGCTCACTCGGAGTATTTTTACTTACCCATAATCAAATTTTACTATTTTCTTGAAAAAGAAAAGGTAGTTAATGAATTTTGACTATTTAAATAAAGGTAATCTTGGAAGAATCTGTCTAAAGTCTTCTTGAAATCCCAAAGCATCACTCATTTTGAAAAAAATTGAAAAACTTAAAAAATACTTATTATGGAACGGAGGGAGTATTGTACTTACTTCTACTCAATATAAACTTGAACCGGCCTTTCAAGTTCCAGTGATGAAATGTTCATTTCATTTTGTGGAGGTGGGGTATAGGCTTCTTTTATATGTTTAATATAGAGATAGTAGTACTAGATTTGTAATTTGGTATGCCATCATATGCATGATGAAAGAGTTGAAAATTTAGGTTAGTTTGTGGGGAAGGCAGCAAAACTTCCACAGGCCCACCAACCGCCCCCCACTTGCTTAGTTTACAGTTTACACTATTACTTGTACAATAATCATTGGCCAAAGCAATTCCCCCCTCCCCCTGTTGCCCCTACCCCACTCCAAGAAAACCTAAAATAGGAGAAAAGACTTTATAAAATGGTGACACAAATGTATCGTTTTATTTTGGAAAAAATTATTTGAGGTTAGCAATGAATATGTGACATATGTTTTGAATATAAATATTATCATTTAATCATTACTAAATATCTTAATCCAGTTAAAGAATGAAATGAAATACTTACCTTACCTTATTGTTAAAGAAAGGGAAAGGGCTTTTTTCTATTTTGGTGCGCAAGGGTTCATTCATAGAGCTTTTAAGAGCCTGTTTGGGTTATAAGTTGATTAAAAATAACTAATAAACATCAAATGTCCACAAACACCTTTAAGTATTAAAGTTGGTTTTATAAATAATTACTCCATCATTTTTAAATTATTTATCATTTTTTTATTTTACACGCCTCTTAATAAATATTAATTAGGAGATTTATTTGACATACTTTATCCCTATTTATATCTAAGTTAGAATCTCTCTCCATTAAATGTTTAGTCTACTTTATGTCTCATCTTCATTAATGATAAAATTCTATGAAGAATAAAATGTGGAAGAATCAATTAATTGTACTTTGAACTTCTAAAACGATAAATAATTTGAGACAACTATTTTTTGTAACCACGATAAATAATTTGAGACGGAGAGAGTACATGGGAGTAGTTGTGTACTCTCTCCGTCCCAAAATACTTGTCGTCCTTACTAAAAATACTTGTCTCAGAATACTTGTCGTTTTATTTAACCAAGATAAAATTAAATATTTTTTCTCACTTTACCATTATATTAATTAGCGGCATTAAGAGGTTCTCACCATTGATGAGGTAGATATTTATTGAGGAGAGATTAGATGAAATATGTTAAGAGGGTAAAATAGTCAAAATACTACCTTTATAAATGTTTTCCTAAGGGGTGTGTAATGAAAAACATGACAAGTATTTTGGAACGGAGGAAGTACTTGAATAAAAATGGTGAAACTGATAATGAGCCGTTAATGTGTTTGATAAAAAATGTTGATATAAGCACTTTTTTTTATTGTAAATGACTAAAATGTTTCCAAAGCTATTTCCAATAAAGTACTCCATCCGCTCCATAATAAGTGATTTTTAGGCTTTTAATTTTTTTTCAAAATAAGTGGTGCTTTAAGATTTCAAGAAGACTTTGGGCAGATTCTTCCAAGATTACCTTTATTTAAATAGTCAAGATTTATTAACTACATTTTATTTTTCAAGAAACTAGTAAAACTTGATTAGGGTAAGTTAGTAAAAACACTCCTAATTTTATAGGAGTGAGCAATTTCTTAAAGGGTGTGAATGAACTTAAAAAATCACTTATTATGAAACGAAGGGAGTATAAATCTAAAAGTACTTTTATATAAATCAATATTTTAGAAAGAGTATTTTGGAGATCATATATAAAAGATATTGGAATAAAGTCGTAAAAATGTTTGATCAAATCAAAAGTGCTTAATTACCGACAGTAAAATCATAAGTTTGGGTGATCAACTTATGACTTATGGTTTGTACGCACTTTTGATGTTTGTCAAATACATAAATAAGCAAAAAAAATACTTATAAACTAGTATACCATATTATAAGCTTAGCCAAACACTCTCCTAATGTAGTTTCTCATTTTAATTTGTAATTTTTATGTTAAATTACTTTGTTTGGTGTAAGATTATGTGTGAATTGAGTGTTTTTTTAGCATCCTTAATTCTCCCCATAAACAACCAGGGTCCAAGAATACCCCACAAACATGTCTCAAAATCTTGTTATTATTAACCATAATTATAGTATCTGTATTTGATTAGCATTTTCACTTTCTTTTGGAAGTTGGCGGCTGGAGAAGAGTTCACACCAATACACTTCAACTTGAGTAGGATTTATAGCTGAGGACTGTTTCTCCTGCCTCTTACCTAAATTTACCAAAGACATATAGTCACACAAATGATTGTTCCTTCTTTTGGCATTTATGAAACAACACATGAAATAAAAGTATATACGCACATCTTGTCTTTTTAGATTTCAAATGGTTTTACTACCAATAATTCAAGTACTTCAAGGCAGCTCACCACCCATAATTCTAACCCATACTAAAATGTTAAAGCATAAAGTATATGGTCAAATATTTTCTTGATCAAGTGTCATTCTGAATGTGATGTAAACCTCGGGAAGCGTGTATTTATATGATTTTGGAGCCATGACTCACATAATGGTACTACTACATGAATGTCATCCATCTCTGTGATAAAACTACACATAAAATTGAGTAAGAAAAGATTTTTAACTGTTCACATTTCATGTTTCCTTAATTCCTTAGGTAGTGTTTGGTAATGCAAATCTTGGTTAGGGGTGAAACTAGTTTATGAAACTATAATTCATCTAACCTGTTCAAGTTTAGGCGGGTTAAGGACTCGCCCGTTTATTAGTTCAATTCATCTTGACCCACTCAAATTCAGTTCATCTAAGGTTGATTGATTTGTGCTAAATATGTAGTTCAAATTGATCTACCAGAAACCTTGTAATATTAGAGTAACTTTATTCTAAAAATGTTATATACAGTTATAACAAAGAAGATTTTTTTATTAGTTTTGTTTGGTAGTTAAATAAATCATAAGAAAACAAATAAAAAAAAATTAAAATTTGATAAGAATTGGGCAGATTAGGCTATTAATTATTTTTTAGCCATACCTAGTTCATCTTAGCCCGACAAACTTTTGAGTATGGTTATACAATGACCAATTTATTAATTCAGATCATTTTAATATGCCCAAATTCAGCTAAAATTGTTCATTTGGCCCACCTAATCTTTATTTTGATTAGTCTATGGCTAATCAATGGTAAGTAACCTAGAGAAGCATCTCTTGACTAGAAATATGCCACCTTATGAACCTTTCAAACAAGTAAAGGGTCAAAGAAACACATTAGAATTAATGTAGATTGCTAAAGAAACTAATCAAGTAAATTAGTTATAAATAGGAGGCCCACAGTGTGAGGGAGATATTCAACCAATAGTATCTATAGTGGGACAACAGTTGGATATTTACGTTTTAAGGTTTGAACATACCATGGATTTCAGGAAAATTAAACATAATTATGTGGGACATGCTTTTCCCATTTAAAGTTTAGTCTATTTTTGGTAGGCAAAAACATATTATTAGTTTCTGATTTTCTAATCATTCTCCTAATAATTTTAATTTTATTTTTACCCTTCCCCCTTCGCTGTAGAAGCTTTTCCCTTCCATTAGTATGTTTCGCCTGTTATTCTTGAAAGTTGAAATCCATGCATTGTCCACTTAATTACCATATTAATTCATGAAAATGTTTCATCATCAGAACTCTTCATTCTTGTTTTGCTTGTAGGATGTAGGAAAATGGAGTGTAGGAGGGATAGGAAAGGAAAATAAAATAAATTTCTCTCCCCCTTGTGCGCACTCGAAAGAGTAGCGGCTGCGGGTTCATTCGTCAACAAAAAAAAAAGAGAGGAAAAAAAAACTCTTTTCTTATGTGTCCCTTCAGAAATTTTAGCCCGATATTCTTTTTTGAAACGATTATTTAGTAAATGACCTTTTTATTTCTCTCATAAATTATAAATCTTTTAGACCATAATTTAAAGATCAGTTTTGAACAAACTAAAAATTATTTAAGAAAATATTAAATCACAGTCTAAAATTTTATAGACGTCAGACAACCGTCTCAAAAACTATATTTTCACTGCTTTTAAAAGTAGGTATAAAATTTTAATTGTGACTTAAAAAATGAACATTTACATAAATTAGTCGTATCGCGCTAGACGAATTTGAACAGAAGTACAAAATATTCTCTCTATTTCTTTATAAAAATAGTGTACGGGTTAATTAATACGCACCTGAACTAATGCACACATACTTATCCTTTTCTTTTTTTTTTTGGTTAAACACACATACTTGTCATGCATTTTTCACCAATATATATATACTAACTTTATCTGTAAAGGCTTAGATATAAAATAAAAAGAAATCACTTAAGTATTTTTCGCCTACATTAAATTTAACCATGGTCTTCAAACGGTCTATTATATTTTAACTTCATTAATTGATACGCGACACACTTTAGTGTAGAATTTTCTCCTATTTTAATCAAACCTAATAATATAAGTAATAAGTACAAACTAAAACATAAAAAAATCCCACTACTTTCTCCTATTATCCGTCTTTTAACTTGCCTTTTTTATTCAACTCTTGCTCCAAAGCAAACATTACTCCGTCCGTCCCATGTTACTTGGCCACATTATTAAAAATATTCGTCTCAAATTACTTAGCCACTTTTTAAAAATAAGATAGAATTAATTAAATTTTTCATACTTTGTCCTTGACATTAATTATTTTTTAAAGTAATCAATATTGATTAGAGTGTAATTAATTGAAGAGTGATAGAATATACGTAATATATTCCTAATATACTATGTATATTCGCTGATATTATTACAGACATTCTTGTACACGTGTAATTATAGTAGTAGTCTTGTATTATGTAAATGTATATTTGATTTTCATAATTATATGCTAGATTTACAATTGTATATCATGTATATAAACACTTTACATTAATGAAAATAACATTAATGAAAATAATCAAGGAATTATTCTCTTTCATGATATCAGCAGTCTAGGGCAAAATTTTCCTTCTCCAAACCTAACACTCTTCCGTCGCCCTACTAGGTAATCTCTTCTCGGCCGCCAACCGAATACCTCCCATCCCTTAAAAAAAATTCCAATTCCTTAATTCTCCTCTTGTTCTTCCATCATGTCTACCACAAAGAACACCTTTCATCCTGCCCTTGCAGTCTCCAATATCAAGAACAACATTTTTATTGTCCTTGAGATGAAAAACGTCCAATACGCGACGTGGACAGAACTATTTAAAATTCACGCATAGTCTAATAGAGTCCTCCATCACATCATCCCACCCGCAAATGGCAAGGAGAAAGTGCCTTCCACGGATGATGAAATTGAGTTGTGGGCAACTCTTGATGCTACGGTCCTTCAATGGATCTATTCCACCATCTATACAGACCTCTTACAGACAATTATCGAATCCGATGCTAAGGCAATGGAAGCTTGGAATAGGTTGCATGATATATTCCAAGATAACAAGAATTCTCGTGCCGTAACCCTTGAGCAGGAATTCTCTCATATAAATATGGAGGATTTTCCTAATGCCTCAGCCTATTGTCAGAGGCTCAAGGAGTTGTCAGATCAACTCAATAACGTCGGCGCGCCCGTCACAAATGATCGTCGCGTTCTTCAGATGGTTGCAGGCCTCTTTGAGGCATAGAATGGAGTTGGCACTCTTCTTCGTCAAAGCAATCCTCTCCCACCGTTCTACCAGGCACGTTCCATGCTCACCTTAGAAGAAGTAGGATTGGATAAAAAGGCGGCAACCAGAGCCAATTTCGCCATGATGGTGGCCACGTCATGCGACACTGAGGACCCTCACTCATTTTCAGAAAATTCGAGCCAAAACTGCAACATTGGTGGCGGCAAAAAGGGCCAAAATAAAAAAAATGGTGGCAAAAACCGCGGTGGTGGCAGTGGCAGAGGACGGAGTGGAGGTAGTGGCATTCCTGGGCTGCAGCACCACTGACTGCAACCTTGGGCCAGTGGAACATGGTCGTGGGACTGGGCCAGTGGGCAGTGACCCACTCCAGCGTTTCTGGCTCCTCAATTTTGGGCCTAGGTGGGCAACCAGCAGCAGGCAGCGGCTCAGACTCAACAGAACCAAGCCTGGCAGCAGCCTGGACTGCTTGGGCCTCGGCCTCAATAGGCCTTTGCTGTTGCCGACCTAGCAGTAGCCCTGACCCATACAGATATCGAAGCAGCGATGCACACACTTGGATTAAATCCTCCGGATACAAAGTGGTACATGGACACCGGTGCTACTTCTCACATGACGTTCGCACTAGGTAATCTCTCGTCTTATTTCAATTAGAGCAAAAATCATGGCGTAATTGTTGGTAATGGTAATTCGATTCCAATTCGTGGTTATGATCACACAAATTTATCTCCCATGAACCCACCTTTCGCCTTGAAAAATGTCATTCATGCTCCTCACTTAATTAAAAATTTGGTGTCTGTTCGAAAGTTTACAACTGATAATTGGGTTTCTGTTGACTTTGACCCTTTTGGATTTTTTGTGAAGGATTTTTCGACGGGGATACATCTAATGAGATGTGATAATCGGGGCAAGCTCTATCCCATCACTACTTCCACCACCACCACCACTAATCAAGGCACACCGTCAACGTTTGCCACCTTAACACCTTCCTTGTGGCATGCACATTTTGGTCATCCGGGGTCGTCTGTTCTTTCCTCTCTTAAAAATAATAATTTTATTGAGTGTAATAGTACGCGTAATACTAATGTTTGTCCTTCTTGTCCGCTTGCGAAACATGTTAAATTACCGTTTGTTGCCTCCAATTTCAGTACTATGTTGCCATTTGATATTATTCATAGTAATTTGTGGACATCTCCCGTTTTGAGCTCTTTGAGCCACCGTTATTATGTGTTATTTCTGGATGATTATTCTAATTTTTTTGTGGATTTTTCCATTATCTAAAAAGTCTCAAGTTTATTTCACATTCCTTTCATTTAGAGTATTCATCCGTACCAAATTTGAACGAAAAATTTAAAACATTCAATCAATGTGATCTCCGTGTTAATGTAATAAAATATCCTTCTTATTTATGATTTTTTAAATGACATGTAAAAGAGAAAGTGATCAAGTAATATGGAACGGAGGGATATTTAAGATGGAAAATAATTGGTCATTATGATCGGGCTGATGAATTTGACTTCCATCCGGGGTAATTAGTGCAATTCATATCCATTATTTATGTCATAAATATGTTCGAATCATAAGTTCCTCAATATATATATATATATATATATGGAGTACAAAATATTACTGTAACGAAAAGAAAAGGAAAAATTCCATGTTATTTTAATAATTTGTGAGTTGTTTCTAATAGATTTGTCTGTCGTTTATATACTGGCCATGATGGTGACTGTATTTTTTGCCACTAATTTATTTGTCCTTTTCAAGATGACATGATTAATATTAACCCACCATACTTTTGTTAATCAAAATCCAAGTAAGAGGAAAAAAGGTAGTCAATTTGTGGTTTGTTGGAAAAGAAATACTAATATAATTATGTTAAGAAAATGTGAAAAAGAAAAAAAAGATGTGGAGAGGTCGGTAGATGATATAAGATTGCAATGATACTCTCAGATAGTACTTAACATCCATTGGTAGGAGACTTGAGCCCATTCTTTTTGTCTCTTTTCGGTTCTGCTCTTCTTCTTTTTTATTAAGGTAGTCAAATAATTATCCACTAAAAGTTCAGAATTAATGGATTCATGACCTAATAACTTTAAAAAAAAAATACACATCGGTGCACTAAATTCTTGCTATGCGCAGAATATGGAAGAATCGAATCATAAAAATTTATTATATATATGCAGTTTTACCCTGCATTTCTGACAATAGATTTGCGAATTTCGCACAAACATTATGTAGAAATACCATTTATATTTTGGGATTTCTCACAAACTTTACGGAAATAGTTTTAAACAAACACATTTTTCAGAATTCCATTGGAAATGTCTTGAGAAATATGCTTATTTCTAGCAGGATATTTTAATTAGAGGGTGTCGAAAAACGCAACACACAGTCACACACTACTTTTTTTATGACAATGGATATATGTGATGATGTCAGCATAAATATATGTATTTTAAAAGTTTCTAACTCTCTGCAGTGTGTTTATAAAATTTTAATTGAAGACAATGTAAGCGCATCCGCAACTCACAAAATGAGAAATTTTCATATCTAAAATTAAGTGTAGATTTTGTTGGACTTTAAAGCATTAAACAATAAAATGTGGGCTTTAAAGATGAAGTGAGAATTGAGAAATTGATGAAAACAAAATTGAAGGGAAGTGAAATTTTGAAAAAGTAACTTTTTCAAGTGAGCTTTCTCCCACATTGGTGGTAGAAAGTCACATTTATGTGCTTATACGTAGAAGCACATATTCTAGCTAATAAAGAGTTGAGAAGAGGATCATCCCTCGCGCCGTTGTCGTCGCTCGACTTCGAGTGTCTTCATTATTTTGACACTTACTCGGCGGTAACAAGAATTACATCCATTCGGGTGTTAATAGTGTTAGCCTCCGTGTACCATCTTTTGATCTAGCCCAAATTACACTTTAATATGGTATAACACGGTCATTGTCAAATATAGTAACTCAACTAGGTTGGGGTTGAATCCCACAATGAATACGATGAGAAATTATACTATTCGCATTGTATTATGTCTTTATCAATTACTTTACTCCTATGGTAACCAATTGTGTTTGTTTGTTTGTTTGTTTTAAATATTCAAATCATCAAGTCAATTAATGGTGAGTGTATCAAATAATTTGGAACGTTAGGGTTGTGACTTAATGAAAGTGGTATTGGTTTTTTGCTAGAGTGGGTGTATTTAGTGCGGTATGGAAAATTGGGACTAATATCTATGGGGGATTTCTCAATTTATCCACCTAATTTCGCTTTAGGCCTTCTCAAGCTCTAAAGTGTGACATATATGAACATCCAAATTCTAATCAAAATTGGGAATCATTAAATGGGGTTTAAAATTCTCAAGTCCTAATCAATCTACCCCTTTCCTAGACTCTAGTCTCCCTTTTCAAGTTTGACTAGAGACAATAGGCATTAAAGAGGTGTTTGCAACCAATTCTTAAACATTAAGAGTGAGGGGTAGTTGAATGCCATATTAACACACTCATTTCATATTTATGAACTACCACAACTACCACATTCCATTATTTCATCACAACATCAACCTAAGTCTAGCCACTTATGTCAAATAATAAATGAACGCCAAGCTGGAGGTTTGGAGACAGACTCTGAAGTCTAAATGGTTCAGGTTGAGTAGGACCAACACAACATATTTGGAGTGCATGTTCAGCAACGGGAGCGACCCTGAGACATGCGTGGAGGTAAGGCTTGGTACTCAGGTCATTCCAAATAAAGAAAGGTTCAAGTATCTCGGGTCTATTATCCAAGAAAATTGAGAGATTGATGACGATGTCACACATCGTATTGGGGCAGGGTGGATGAAATGGAGGCTCGCATCTGGAGTCTTGTGTGACAAAAAGGTGCCACCAAAACTTAAAAGCAAGTTCTATAGAGTGGTGGTTAGATTGACTATGTTGTATGGGGCGGAGTGTTGGCCAGTCAAGACTTCGCACATATAAAAGATAAAATTTGCGGAGATGAGGATGCTGAGATGGATGTGTGGGCATACAAGGAGAGATAGGAATAGAAATGATGATATCCTGGAGAAAGTGGGAGTGGCCTCGATGTATGATAAGATGCGGGAAACGAGGTTGATATGATTCAGGCATGTGTAGAGGAGAGACACAGATGCTCCAGTGCAGAGGTGTGAGAGGTTGGCTATGAACGGGTTCAGGAGGGATAGAAGAGGCCGAAGAAGTATTGAGGAGAGGTGATTAAACGGGATATGGCGCAGGTGCAACTTACCGAGGATATGACTTTAGATAGGGGGTTGTTGAGGACACTGATTAGGGTAGAAGAGTAGTAGGCACTCTAGCGTAGTCCTACTTATGCTTACAAATTGATAGTTGTAGTGTTATTACTATAGGCCCGATTAGCCTATCACACTTATAAACACATTATTGCTTTATAATCTATTGTAGTTGAATTCTGCTGCTATGTGTTCTTTGGTGTATTTTATTTAGCTTATTTAGTTGTGTTAGCTACTGCTCCATTTTGTTCGAATGCACTTTATACTGCTTTAATTTCTTAACTGAGTCTGACCGCTTCTCTTGCTTTACTCTTTACTCTTGATTTACTCTTGCTTTGTTTTAATTGTTTCGCTTGTTATTATGTTTTGTCTTGAGCCGAGGATCTCCCGGAAATAGCCGCTCTACCTACCAAGGTAGAGGTAAGGTCTGTGTACACTTTACTATCCTCAGACCCCACGGTGTGGGATTTCACTAGGTATGTTATTGTTGTAAGACATAATGAACATAAAAGAAGCTTACAATGAGTTTTAGATATATAATAGCTTGTCTTTTACACAATGGTCCAAGAAAACACCACGAATCTTTTGAATACACACTCAAGATAAATAGTACATTTTTGTCTCCTCAAAGCAAGACAACTCTAAGAACAAAGTAAAACTGGATAGGAATCTAAGGTACAAGGTGTTAAATCACAAAATCCTAGATGGGTATATATAGGGACCCAATTTTCGGACTACATGAAATTACAAAAATACCACGGCCTGACCACTCTGCGATCGTAGAACAGGACCGCATAACAGGTTTGTGGTCCGCAAAATAGACTTAAGGTTCACAGAGTGGTTTCTTGTCTGGATTATCTGGAACTGCGGCAGAAAGTGTGGTCCGCGGAAGTGTCTTGAGACTTTACAATCTGGGTTGAAAATGAACTGGAGTAGTGGTTCACATATCAGATTGCGGTCCGCGGAATGGAAGTGCGAATTGTAGATTGGGTTGCACTTCGAGGCTTTAGAATTCTTCTCACTATCATTTTCTGCGACTTGGCTACCATTCTACGGTTCACAATCTGATTCTGCGGTCCGTAGAAGTGACCTTCTCAGTACTTCATCCCTTTTTAAGCATTTTTTATCGTGTTTCAGCACATTTCTCCACTTATGGTGTCCCAATGCAAAAATACTATCAAAAACCAAAATAACATAAGAAACGCCTACTACAAATGCATAAAGAACAACAATAATTCATGAAATTGGTATCAAATGTGTCATAATTTCTAGGCACATCAACACCCCCAACCTAAACTATTGCTTGTCATCAAGCAACTTAAACATCACTAAGGTACGACTGATGACATAAACTTGGCATACCACGACATTTGTTTCAAGGCTTCAACAAGTGGAATATACGATAATTGCTTTAGCATCTCCAATAACTTATTGAACTTGCCATCTTCAATTCTTTTTGCAAACCTTTGTGGAAAGGGAGGAGAAGGCCTTGGAATAGGCTTTAAGGAATTTGGAGCCTCCTCTTCTGTGTTGTTCCCTTCTTCACTTTCAAAACATTTTCTTTCTCATCAATCTTTTCTTCAATCAAGACAAAATCATCTACCATCTTATCATCACTCTTCTTCAGTTTTTCAACAGGAATTAATCTTTCATCTACCATATCCATCGGCATATTTGGCTTATCTAACACTTTCTGACTTCTAGTAGAGATAGCTAGACAATGAGACACCCCTCACCCTTTGTTTCTTAGATTGGCCACCGCATTACTAGAGAGGTTCCCCTTTTGCCTTAGGTTTAGTTTGGAAGTGATTTGGCTCTCTAGTTACTTGATAGATGTTGAATGTGAGGATACAAGATCATTGAGCTCATTTATGTTGGCATCAGACTTGTCCTGATTTTTCAATACCCTAGATATCATCTCTTCAAGTTTTGAACTTGCGGTATCACTAGTAGACTCACGATTGTGTTAAGGATGAGGTTGGGTAGGTTTTTGGTATGCTTGCCCCCTTGGTGGAACATAAGGGTTGGAGCTACGATTTTGGTACCAATTATTGTTGTTCTCTGTCCATCCCCTTCATTTCTCTCTCTCCAATTAGAGCGCCTTGGTCATTTCTCCAACCTTGATTCCCGCATTGATTACTAGATCGCCACGATTGGTCTGATCCTTGGTAATTAGGGTGGAAATTCCACATTGTTTACAAAGTTCACATTTTTTTTATTTTTCAGTGTACCCTTCATGATCATAGGGTACCATCTTAGTTGCACTTTTCTTAGGACCCATGCTAGCAACCGCATTCACTTTCTTGGGTCCCTTTCCCATCACATGTTTAGTCAGGACTGCCATTTGGGTCATCAATTACGTCATGGCCTCATCCCTCTCTTCTTCCTTTTTAATGTTTCTCTACACAAAACCTTAGAGGGACCACCCTAACTACCTCCGATGATCTTGTATGCCAAACATGATTTGTTTTTTTAGCTTATCAAGAAGCTCACTCATCATGGTAAATGAATTATCCATCAAGGCACCCTTCGCTATGTTGTTGGCCACCGACTTATTGACTGAATTGAGTGCCTGATAAAATATTTGGAACAATACATCATCGCTCAACCCATAATGATAGCATTGTTTGAGCTTCTTTTTAAACCTTAGCCATGCTTTATTCAAAGCTTTACCCGGCAATTGACGGAACATCAATATCTTATCTCGGAGTTGGAGCATGTGAGCCGGCGGAAGGAACCTCTCAAGGAATGCCTTTACCAACTTGGTACATGTAGTGATGGATTCAGAAGACAAGTTATCCAACCAAATAGTAGCCTTCCCTATTAGAGAGAAGGGGAAGATCCTTAGCTTCACGGCTTCTTCGGACACGTTGGGATGACGGAATGCAAGGCACACCTCATTAAAGTTCTTTAAGTGCCTATTCGGGTCGTCGGATGTTGATCCTCCGAATAGGCCCTTGTTGTTGAGTATGTGGAGCATGTGAAGTTATATGGAAACTTGCATTCCTCGGAATCTGGGGTGATCGGATGACATTAGCAAATGTGACCATCTTTACGTTTCCCTCATCGGATAACTCCATCATAGCATCTACAACACAAAAATAACAAGTGAACGTAATTTAGAAATAAAGTTATTAGCAAAGTAATAATACTACAAATAGAAAATTTCAAGATCGTATTTTCCGGTAACGGCGCTAAAATTTGATATCGTCCGAATTACACCTTAATATGGTATAACGCGGCCATTGTAAAATATAATCACCCAACTAGGTTGGGGTCGAATCCCATAAGGAATACAATGAGAAATTATACCATTCATGTTATATTATGACTTTACTAATTACTTTACTCCTATAATAACCAATTTCCTTTGTTTGTTTGTTTTAACTATTTAAATTATCAAGTCAATTAATGGTGAATGTATCAAGTAATTTGGAACGTTAGGGTTGTGACTTAATGCATGGAAGTGGTGTTTAGTTTTTGGTAGAGTAGGTGTATTTAGTGTGGTATGGGAAATGGGGACTAATATCTAGGTGATGATTTCTCAATTGACCCACCTAATTTTATTTTAGGCTTTCTCAAACTCTAAAGTGTGACATATATGAACATCCATTATTACCCTTAGTTTATTTTCTTCTAATCAAAGTTTGAAATCATTAAATGGGGTTTAAAGCCCCAAGTCCTAATCAACCTACCCCTTTCGTGGACTCTAGTCTCATTTTTCAAGTTTGACTAGAAACAATAGACATTAAAGATGTGTTTGCAACCAACTCTTAAACATTAAGAGTGATGGGTAGTTAAGTTCCACATTAACACACCCATTTCATATTTATGAACTACCCAACTATCACATTTTATTACTATATCACAACCCTAACCTAAGTCTAGCCACTCATGTCAAATAATAAATGCATGACAAGATAATAAATACAATAAGACATAATGAACATAAAAGAAGCTTACAATGAGTTTTAAATAAATAATAGCTTGTCTTTTACACAATGGTCCAAGAATCTTTTGAATACACTCAAGATGAATAATATAGTTTTGTCTCCTCAAAATAAGACAACTCTAAGAACAAAGTAAAATTGACTAGGAATTTAGGGTACAAGGTGTCAAATGACAAAAATCTAGGTGGGTATATATAGGAACCCAATTTTCGGACTACACAAAATTATAAAAATATCACCGCCTGATCACTCTGTGACTGTAGAATAGGTTTGCGGTCCACAAAACAGACTTAGGGTTCGCAGATTGATTTCTTGTCTGGACTGTCTAGAACTGCGATAGGAAGTACGGTTCAGAGAACTGAATTGCAGTCCGCAGAAGTGTCTTGAGACTTCACAATCTGGGTTGAACTTGAACTGAAGTAGTGGTTCGCAGACCGAATTGCGATCCACAAAACAGAAGTGTGGACCACAGATTGGGTCGCACTTCGGGGCTTCAAAATTTTTCCTCACTGTCATTTTCTGCAACTTGGCTACCATTATACAGTCCGCAGTATGGTTCTGCGGTCCGCAGAAGTGGCTTTCTCAGTACTTCATTCTTTTTCAGCACTTTTAACCGTGTTTCAGCATATTTCTCCACTTTTAGTGTCCCAATGCAAAAATCCTACCAAAAACTAAAATACCATAAGAAACGTCTACTATAAATGCATAAAGTACAACAATAATCCATGAAATTGATATCAAATGTGTCGTAATTTCTAGACACATCATCTTCAAATCCATCAAATGCATGTGAAAACAACCTTCTCAAATGGAGATTTGGAGGATAAAATCTACATGAATCAACCCGAATGGTTTGTAGTTCCCGCTAAAGAAAATAAGGTGTGTCGACTTGTTAAGTCACTTTATGGACTTAAACAAGCTCGCAAATAATGGCATGCAAACTTTGACCAAACGATGTTGGCAAATGGGTTTAAGATTAATGAATGTGATAAATGAGTTTACATTAAAAATGTTCCAAATCACATAATCATTGTTTGTTTATATGTTGATGATATGTTGAAAATGAGAAAATACATTGCTGACATAAATGCTATTAAGCGTATGCTTGCTAGCAATTTTGATATGAAAGACTTATGAGTTGCTGATTTGATTCTAGGAATAAAAATCCACAGGACTCCTCAAGGTCTAGCATTGTCTCAATCTCATTATATTAAAATGGTACTTGAAAAGTTTAAGTATTTGGAGTTCAAAGTTACAAAGACTCCGATTGACGTAAACCTTGTTCTTACAAAGAACCAAGATCAAAGCAAGTCACAATTGGACTATGCTCGAGTGTTGGAAAGTTTGATGTACATCATGAACTGTACACGATCAGATATAGCTTGCGCTATAAGTAAATTGAGTCGCTACACAAGTAATCCCGACCAAACTCATTGGATGGCAATGAAAACTGTTTTGGGATATTTACAATACACTCAAGACTATGCTTTGTACTATAACAAATATCCCGCGGTAATTGAAGGACATAGTGATGCAAATTGGATCACTGGATCATCTGAAGTTAAATCCACAAGCGGATACGTTTTCACCATTGGAGGAGGATCAATGTCTTGGAAATCATCTAAACGGACATGCATCGCTCGCTCTACAATAGAGTCTAAATTCATAGCTTCGAATAAAGCTGGTTAAGAAGCAAAATGACTGCGGATTTTTTTGGAAGATATTCCATTTTGGCCTAAACCAGTGGCACCTATATGCATATATTGTGATAGTCAAGCGGCAATAGGAAAGGCTGGAAGCGTGATGTATAACGGGAAATCTCGTCACATATGACGAAGATATAATACTGTTTGACAGTTATTCTCTAATGGAATTATCACGATTGACTGTGTAAAGTCAAAGGATAATGTGTCGAATCCACTTACAAAAGACCTAACTAGAGAGGCGGTTGATAAATCGTCAAAGGGAATGGGATTATGGCCGAGAACAAATCATCATAATGGTAACTCCACCTAGTTGACTGGAGATCCCAATGTCTAGGTTTAAGGAGATCAAACAAAGTTATGAATAACGGTTCAACATTGTCGTTAAACTCAATCCATTCTCATGATAAGACAATGTTCAGAAACAAGAATAAAACGCTAAGGCCTTTTAATGATTTCTAAGTTTGACATGATATGAGCAAACTATGTATCTACAGGTTACACGTTTAAGAATCATGTATGTGAGTGTGAAGCGTAAGCCGCTTCAAGGAGAATTAGAGTAAGACCAGTTCTCTATGCACTCATGAAATCAGGCAGTGTTCATGGCTGAAACGAACATAATAATGAGAATCAAGAACGGTTAAGGGTTAATTGTGTGAAATATGTTGTCTAGGTATACATAAAAGCTCGACGGTTCAAGAGTATCACATTACCGATTGATCAAGTATACACTATGTATGTTCACTAAGAAAAGTTCAAAGGAAAATCTACTTACCCAGATGCGATTAATCCTTACTTGTAAATCACACATTGTTTTCATGCATTATTTTCACAATATAACCATTCCCCATTCATATGGGGGATTGTCGGACTTTAAAGCATTAAACACTAAAATGTGGGCTTTAAAGATGAAGTGTGAATTGAGAAATGAAGGGAAATAAAATTGGAGGGAAGTGAAATTTTGAAAAAATAACTTTTTCAAGTGAGCTTTCTCCCACATTGTGGTATAAAGTCACATTTGTGTGCTTATATGTATAAGCACATCTTCTAGCTAATAAAGAGTTGAGAAGAGGAACACACCTCGCGTGATCGTCGTCGCTCGGCTTCGGTTTCGACTTCGAATTTGGATTTAGATTTGGTCAAAGGAATTGATTGATAATCTTTTTGGACCAAATTTATATTTTCCTATTTTATTATTTATTTCCTATTCCTAATATTTATGCGCGTGGAATTTAATTAATAAATTAATTTTGCGGAATAAACTAAATCCCAATGGTCTGTTCTTTTCCAAATAGACACTTCCCTTCCTAACAGACTCCAACAATGGCTTATAAAAATTTGCAGAGGCTTCTCCTAAAACAGACTGAAATTTTTTACTCTCCGCAAAAATTGATCTTTTCTTCCCCTCTTATGTGCATCAAGTTTTCTAAGAGAAAAAAAAATAGTAAGTGTCGTGTGATTACTGTCGTTTGTTGAGTTCGATGAAGTTCTACAATTACAATTACCGGTATTGCAGAATAGAATTTCGTTCTATCCTGGAAGAAATTAATCCAAACCTTGGGCAATTGTGAGGGAATTAAAAATCCTTAAGAAAACACAGTTTTCAGTGGGCTCGAAACTAAAGTTTTGTTTAACATTTTCTGATTTTTACATTATATAGTATTACAAGGATTACAGATTTCTGTTCAACCATTTTAAAAGGATGTAGCTTGAAGAGATTGCATTTCTTAAGTAAATTATAATTATAACTATTTAGTTTAATTTCTTGGGTTTGAATTTTAATTTAAAAAATTAGTAAATGATATGTAAAAACTGAATTTATTTTTTTATCTCAAAAAAGGAATGGAGAGCGAAAGTAGTAAACTTCTATGTTTGTACAAATTACTAGTTTCAATGCAAAATGGTCATCTAGCAACTAGCAAGAATCCAAGAAAATATATTAAACTTCAAATTTGTACTCAAGTTTAACCAATTTTTTTCCGTTTGATATTCGTGATGCGTCGATATATATTTTGATTTCCCCCCCCCCCCCCCCCCGAATAAATTGCAACTAGAGCAACACTTATTTCCCTTTTTAACAACTATTGCCAAAACATGAATTAACCTTAAGACCCAAATTGGGATTGGATGGTGTTTTTGAACTAAAGTTATTATTATTATTTTGTTTTGTATTTTCACCCGGTGTATGATATCTGTATCAGAGCTGACTAAACCTGCCAAAAAATCCCACTAAAATGCTCCACAATCAAAACAATTTCATACTCACTCAAGACCTCTAGTTAAACATACTTAGCCCTCCACCATAGCCTTGTCAATTATCTGGGCTAATATAAGCTTTTTTGAACGAGGTTAAGTTTCTTCTTTGAAGTTCAGAAATTAAGGCATTTTAACTTTCACTTCTTCAAGGTTAGAGTTAATTGAAGTGAAAGCTAATTATTGGTGGATGGCTTAAGGATAAGTGGATAGCCGACCATTATCCATTAGTAATTGCTTAAGACATTTAGGGAAAAGCGGCCCCTTGTCGTTTTTTCGGTTAGTGCTTAATACAGTTAGGCAATTATCCATTAGTACAGTAATAAAGTAATTAATCTAACAAATATATCTAGTACCAACTAATTTAATTTAACTGTTGCACCAAATAATAAATTATAAAGTACCCTTCATATGTTTATCTTCTAAACAAAGTGCTCTAATCCAAGAATACTACCAAAGCTTAGGTGATATATTAAACTTGAGGGAGCTGATAATGCCATTTTTCAATTCGATTAGGTGGTATTTGGACTAGAAATTATAACAGGTCCATTTTAGTGTATAATTTCTTTCAAATGTATAGAGGTTTTGGAGCTGACTATTTTCACACTATCCATATAGAAAAACCTGTAATTGCAGGTCAGTTATCATCTTATCAAATTATCAATTAACGCTCATTCTATAAAATTTACCTATTATTATTTATTTGTAATCTAATTGTGTAAGTATTTTGTTAGCCAGTACATTTTGTAGATATTTTTTAAATTTGAGAACAGTTGAATACAAGACCTAAGCACTATGAGGTTTCTCGTGAGGTTTAATCTTCTGTAGAGGCGAAAATACTAGGTGATTTTTTTCATTCATCCAAGCCTTAGTAGATAGAGTTATTCGATACTTGTGTTAGTGGGAGGTAGCAAGTGTTCCGTAAATTTATTTGAAATACGCGCAAATTGATTCGGACAAAAATACCAGACCTAGTTAAGCTTAAGCTTAAGCATAAATTAATCCTCCACCACTAGTAACCTTGAACAGAAGCCAAGGGTGCATCTAGAAGATATATGACCCTTTGAAAATTTATAGTACTATGTTCCTTATATTTGGTATTGGTTCTCATGCTTGGCTTACAATTTTTTCTAATTAATCTTTCTTGAATTTTCTATTTGTGGGGCCTAAATTTAACCTGATCTATTGTATTATTCTTTAAATATGCCAGTTTTTGAGATCTTCTCTTTTACTGTACTCAAGGCCTACAAACTAAACGGTACCCGTGAAAAATAGGATTAGAAAAACTCACTTTTTAATTGAGGAATGTGTGTGAACCACAAGTTCATTCTTGAGAAATAAAATAAGTAAAAAAGTGCTAAAAAGTGACTCTGTTGCTGTGTTTTCTCACTCTTGTATGTCATATTTTGCTGGAAAGTGAATTTAATATTATAATTTATACGTAAAACTGAAGCTTTTTTATTGCGTGGAATGAGCTATATATATATCCTTTCTATTTGTGGTAAGAAATGTTCAAGTAAGCAAACGTGTGATAGTTTCAGGAGCTTACTTATCGCTTAAACACTTGATTAAGGGCATTTGTGACTTTATAATAGAAGTAAATAAAGTTGGAACCTAAAACATAGGTAAAGAACAATATATACACAAGTAAATCCCCAATGAATTCTAAGATACCCCAAAATATTTATCTTTGAAAAACTACTTCGAATGGCAGGGGCGGATTCATGACTTGAATATCACGAGTTCTAGCTCGAAATGGTTTATAGTACTAAAAGAATTTCCTACAAATTCATGTGAATATTGTTGGAAATTTGCCTTTGGTGGAGAGGTTGCGTCCACCTATGTTTAATGACTTAAACACTAGGGTTCCGCATGTTGGAGGCTTTGTCTCTTCACACATGCATAATCTACTAAGTGAGTAGATGACCGTAGTGCCAAGGATCGTCAAATTTCATTAAGAAATGAAAGATATATTGGTCCACGAAGTAAGGTGTTTGAGATATGGAAATATGGTGTGGGACAAATCTACCACATCGGTGGTAAAAGGAAGAATTGTTCTCTTTATAAGCCTAAAAATGGATAAGGGTTTGGTACCCCAAGGGGTAACCCATGTGTTTGAAGGAGGGAGGATCTAGGTGTGCTTGGGTTCGAGACTAAGCACACATGCGCGCCGCCGCCCACACACCCGTTCGGGCTCGGGTCGTGGGTCGAAAGTACTTATCGCTTAAACACTTGATTAAAGACATTTGTGACTTTATAATAGAAGTAAATAAAGTTGGAACCTAAAACATATGTAAAGAACAATATATACACAAGTAAATCTCCAATGAATTCTAAGATACCCCAAAAGATTTATCTTTGAAAAATTACTTCGAATGGCAGGGGCGGATTCATGACTTGAATATCATGAGTTCTAGCTCGAAATGGTTTATAGTACTAAAAGAATTTCCTATAAATTCATGTGAATATTGTTGGAAATTTGCCTTTGGTGGGGAGGTTGCGTCCACCCATGTTTAATGACTTAAACACTAGGGTTTCGCATGTTGGAGGCTTTGTCTCTTCACACGTGCATAATCTACTAAGTGAGTAGATGACCGTAGGGCCAAGGATAGTCAAATTTCGTTAAGAAATGAAAGAGATATTAGTCTACGAAGTAAGGTGTTTGAGACATGAAAATATGGTGTGAGACAAATCTACCACATCGGTGGGAAAAAGAAGAATTGTTATCTTTATAAGCCTAAAAATGGATAAGGGTTTGAGACCCCAAGGGGTAACCCATGTGTTTGAAGGAGGGAGGACCTAGGAGTGCTTGGGTTCGAGACTAAGCTCACACGCGCGCCGCCGCCGCCCGTCCGGTCCGGGTCATGGGTCGAAAGCTTTGGGCTACTTCTGATATTACTTTTTGGACCCCAAACTGTTTAGTATTTATAATTTGGCCCATAGAGTTTCAGGAAGCAACCATGTGTTCAATCTATCCAAATAGAGAAGAGAGATGACGAAAAACAAGTCAAAATCTGTCCAAAAACTTTTCCTTTCTTTTTCATCTAAATCAGCAAGTCGTTTCGTGTTCGTTTTCTTTGTCAGATTCAACCTATTTGCTTTGGAGTGTTGATTAGTTGCTGCTTTATCTTGGGAGACTATTGCCCGATAACGTAAAAGCATATATACGGGGCAATCTTGTCTTAAAGATAGAGAGTCATCTCTCAACTCAGCCGCAGTTGTAACAATCCAAATTTAGTGTTTCTTGATTTCAGGTTATCAAGATTCAAGACTCAATCAGCTTGCGGCAATTATAATATTGGCTTGTTTGTTTATCCTTTCGAACACTTGCAATATTTATTTACTTCTCATATTGCGTTACATATCCAGCAATTTTAAGACAAGATTGTATTAGTGTTCGAAAGATGTCGGTCAGCAGTTGTGTGACCAAATCTGGATATGGCTGTGGTTTTCTGGTAGAAGAGAGTTGATTATTCTGTTGAAGGTCAAGGAGTTCATGGTGTCACCACTCCCGAGAGTGGTAGGAACAAGCGCCCACGAGAGGCTGAGGATGTCAACTGGGACAAGAGAAGAAGGCTGAAGATGTCATTCTATCTTGTAGCAGAAGGACTATATATGTCCCAGACAAAGGATCTGAATTATGGTAAGGATGAAATGGACACTCAGTCCGACGAAGTGACTGAAGTGGGCCAGAATCCGAAATTGGGATAAGTAATTTTTCTTCCTTGTCAAGAATATGATTAAATGATGTCTGATTAAAAAGGGCTTAAAGTAAGGAGGAATATGAAAATGTTTTCCCGAAATAATTTATATTCCTTACGCTTTAAAATCAGAAGTTTAATCTCACATTCCCTCATGTTTAAAGATTGGACTATTGTAAACAACGACTTAAAAGATCCGTTCTTTTGGGTGTAATAATTAAAAGTGTGTAAAGTATGTTCGCACATACGAAGGAGAGATATCCACTGACTGTGCGAAAATTATTACCATTCTTAAGCAAGCGCCAAGAATTGTCTGGGCACCAATCTCAAGGGAAGAAGACTAAAAGACAATGGCTTATCTTAAGACGTTGAACTTGTCACGATATTTGACAGAAGATCCTTCATTTGATAGAATGATATTGGACACTCAGTCGTACAAAGCCTACAGGCGACTGGAGTGGACCAGAATTCATTTGATAGGATGATATTGGACACTTAGTCGTACAAAGCCTACGGGCGACTGGAGTGGGCCAGAATTTCCAGAACCTTAAATGATCCGAGGGCCAGAAGAAAGGAAGAAAAGTAATGGACACCTAGTAAGGTGGGCCAGAGTTTCCAGGTCTTAAATGATCTGAAGGCCAAAAGAAAGGCAGAAAATAAATTGGACACTCAGTCTGCCAAAGCAACTGGAGTGGGCCAGAGTATCCTAATCACCTATGATCCGGTTATGCCCTAACCACGGGCAAGAGGTTGTTCATGTAAAGCAACGCCACCTCTAAAGTAGAAGGGGTTGGAGAGGTTGTCCTCAAAAGGACTTCAGGGAATGGAATCACTCTAAAAAAAAGGTGACACATGTCCCAAACTTATTTTCAGGGACGCTGATGGTCAAGCTGGCTTGAGACTAGTCCAACAGGCCTGTATTAACTAAGAATGGTACAGTGTGTCTGTAGCCAAATGAATGATATGTTTGTAATCCGTGCATCTATGCCATCATAGATTAAGACACGTTAAATAGAAAGTCATTCAAAAGCTAACGAAGTTGAGATTGTTGCCTTTTGTCGACATAAACCCTCAAAATGAATGTGAGGTAGGCGAAAAGGCAAAATCACCTTTCCATTCCATTAAAGGAATAGTGAAAGAAGCACCGCTCCTCTAGAACTTAGTCACACCTACATGGGTGATTTGAAGTTTGTACAAAATAGAGGGGGGAGACAAGTACTTTGTGACCTTCATTGACGATGGTACAACGTATTGCATCCTTTGTTTGTTGAAAAGCAAAGATGAAGCTGTTGAAACGGATAAGCGCTACAAAGCAGAAGTTGAAAAATCAACTAAGCCTACGGATTGATGAATTCGTAGTGATAGAGGGGGAGAATGTGGAGCATCGTTCATCAATCGACTGTTCATTACTCACCTCAGTCTAATGGTGTTATCCAAGCGCAAAGCCGTACGTCCAAAATTATGTGGGGCAAGACGAACCTTACCGCTAATGCGATTCTATTAGAACTACATATAAGGATAAGTATAACCCTCCGTGTGAATCATGGAAAGGATCTCACTTACAAATGTTGTGTTGTGGAGTGGCTTGGTAGAGGTTAGAATACTGAAACAGGTCAAGTTGGACCTAAGACTGTAAATTACATATCCACTGGATCTGCAAATAACATTAGTGCTTATCGCCTCTTGGTGTCAAAGGATTCTGAATTATTTGACGATAACTTTCCTTGAGAAGGAAAAATATGTAATTGCTCGAGGTTAACAAGAACCCGCGAGTGCCTGATTGTCCGGAACTAGACGTTATGTATCTACAGGACTCGGAAGTTGTTGACTATCCAGAATTTAATATTCCACATCTACATAACTCAGGAATTCTAGATGTTGAACAGAGAAGGAGCAAAGAGGGGACAAAGACTTGTTACATGCCTTCTAGCTTGTATGGTTGAGAATGAACCATGGACAATTAACAAAAAAATGTCATCTCTAGAAGCGCTGCTTTGGAAAGAATATACAGAGAAAGAAATAGATTCCATCATATAGAATCATGTTTGTGTAATGGTTGACCTTCCTCCGGGAAAAGAACATTTGGGTTGTGAAAGTGGATACTCAAAATTGAGTGCAAAGTAGATGGATCTACGGACGAGTATAAGGTCTCGGATACTTGTACATGTGCTCCCTTGTGAATAACTTAACATCCAGGGTCATTGCAGTCTTGCGTGACATGGATGTTGAAACAACCTTCCTAACCGGCGAGTTGGAAGGGGAGGATCAGAGTTGGTTTGTTGGACTGTTGGGCTTCTTCCTGAACTTTCATTTTGGTCCTTGAAATGTTTATATTTTGGTCCTGGAAGTTTCAGGTAAAATAGAAACAATGAATCTTACAACAGAAACATTGACTCTGAAGTTAGAAAGCCAACAGTCTGAACGTGGAATTCATATTGAAACAAAAGTCTTGATATGTAAGATATGGGTATCACAAATGACATCTTAGGAATTGAGATTTCTAAGACATCTAACAGACTGGTCTAATTCAAAACTCATTTGTGAGGTAGTTGACAGTCTCGTTGAATCCACCAATGGATATGAATCCTATAAGTGATTGGAATCATGGTGCACCCATATACAAGGAGAGATATGCGCAGGTCACATGTAGTTCAATGTATGTTACACACTACAACCGACCTGGTATTGGCCTACAAAGTAGATCAGTTGAACTAAGGTTCACTTGTCATTCTAAAAATGATCGGTAGAAGACGTTAAGTCAGATATGACGATATCTGAAATATTCACTTATCTACGAATTATGGTATTCTGGATGTCCAGCGATTCTGGGAGAACACAGTGATGCAAAATGGACATCAGATATGAAGAACACCAAAGCTACAAGTAAATGTGTAAGGTGGGTCTTGGAAAATCCTTTAAGCAAACTTACATCGGCCGATTCATGATGGAATCGGAGTTTATCACTTTAAACGAACATGAAAGAAGTTGAGTAACTTCACGACTCCTTAGAGGACGTCCCTTATTGGGAGAAACCCGTGCCTTCAGCAGTTAAATACTGTGGCTAGTCGGTCGGCTTCAGAAAGGTCACGGATGACGGCGTCTGGACATATCTGTCGGAGTAATAAGATCGTATGGCAGTTGATCATCACGGGTGACACTTCCTTGATTACTAATCAAAGGATATAGCGGACCCTTTAACTAAGGAACTACCCGAAGATCAAGAATTCTGCCTGTCTAGGGGAATAGGCTAAAAACCCAAACAATACGAACATTTGCGGTGGTAACTCAACCTTACTGACTGGAGATCACAAAAATTTGGTTCAATGGGAAAACTAAGTTGTAAAAAGGTTTAGTTGAGCGCTTTGGTCGAAGCAAGAGCACTTCTGATAATGATTGAGACATGGAAATATGGTGTGAGACTAATCTACCACATCGGTGGAAAAAAGGAAGAATTGTTCTCTTTATAGGCCTAAAAATGGATAAGGGTTTGGGACCCCAAGGTGTAACCCATGTGTTTGAAGGAGGGAAGACCTAGGTGTGCTTGGGTTCTAGACTAAGCCCACACGCGCATCACCGCCGCCCGCCCGTCCTGTCCTGTCCGGGCTCGGGTCGTGGGTTGAAAGCTTTGGGCTTTTGGGCTACTTCTGATATTATCTTTTTGGACCCCAAACTGTTTAGTATTTACAGTTTGGTCCCCGGAGTTTCAGGAAGCAGCCAGAAAGCCAACAGTTTTGGCATTAAAGTTCTGAAACGATTTGCAGTTACTACAAAATGTTTCTGGCCATGAATACCCATGATTACACCTCTTAAAGGGCCTCTTAATCACCTCTCCTCCTCCTAAATACTATATAACCTTTTTGAAACAAATTTGGGGTATAAAAATAGAGAAATAGAGAAGAGAGAGGACGAAAAACAAGTCAAAATCTGTCCAAAAACTGAGCAATAGAAACTCTTTCTTCCTTATTCCTCTAAATCAGCAAGTCGTTTCGTGTTCGTTTTCTTCGTCAGAATCAACATATTTGCTTTGTAGTATTGATTAGTTGTTGTTTTATCTTGGGAGACTATTGCCCGCTAACGTAAAAGCATATATACGGGGCAATCTTGTCTTAAAGACAGAGAGCCATCTCTCGACTCAGCCACAGTTGTAACAATCCAGATTTAGTGTTTCTTGATTTCAGGTTATCAAGATTCAAGACTCAACCAGCTTGCGGCAATTATATTATTGGCTTGTTTGTTTATCCTTTCGAACGCTTGTAATATTTATTTTACTTTCCGTACTGCTTTACATATCCAGCAAATATGACTATCTTGGTTCATCACTATACATTAGGAGAAGCTAATCGTTTCTTTTTTGTTCAGTAACGAAAACAAATTAAAAGATTAATCTTCCAAGCTGAATTAATACTTGAGTTTCTCGAAAGAATTTAATGATGCTTCTTGAATCAATTAAAATGTTGAAATAGTAAAATTCCAGTAACTTTGAATTATTTAACGCGCACAAACCATTTCCTATGAGATCTCTAATGCTCATCGAAATCATTAATCATGGGTTAGGATATACCACTTCCCATTTATATTCATTGTTATGATTTCCAAAACTAATTGATCCAAAATACTACTTGTTATGGATAGATAGGTTACTACCTTAGAGATACTATATATAGCTTTAGTTTGTATAGTTAAAGTATAGTAGAAGGAGAACAGAGGCAATTTGTAACTGGTTGTGGTGAGTGATTAATAAGAAGCTTTTTTCTACCAAAAAAAAAAAAGACGTGCAAAGATAAACATGGCAAGTAAAATGAATTAGGGGAGTATAACATTGGTCACTGAAACATCCGTTTTAGGTTAATCAATCTTTAGATACTCCCTCCCACCTCAAATTATCTATAGTGGTTTTTAATAGTAATTATCTTAAATTATTTGTTATCTTAAAAGTTTAAGATAAAATATTTTTTTAATTTTATTTTTAATAGTAATTGTTCTTGAAGACCACTAATACCTCAATAGGAATAGTCAATTTTTTTAATTAATGTTTTCTTAAGCGATATGTAAAAAAATAACACGATAAATAATTTGAGACGGATGGAATAAGACGTATGGAAAATGAGGCTAATTCTATTCTAACCATTAATTGCAAATTGTGATGACTACTACACATGATTAATTAGCTTCATGACTTGACAGCATGGATATCCACGTGGCTTCCAGGTGTACCAAATGTCTAAGGGCGGCGCACCAAACAGACAAGAAAAGCTGGATTTTGTGGAAAGAGGAATAAACACAAAAATGCTATTTTATGCCTTTTAATTTAATTATTCGATTAATTCATATCCATATGGAGTAAAGTCCACTAAAAGAAATGAAAAAATGATCCTTATCAGAAAATTATTTATCTTTAATGTTGAACTCAAAATATTTAATTAATGTAAAAGGACTCCGACTATTCCACCACATAGACAATTATTTTTTATGCTTAATACAATATAATGTTTTCGTTTCAAATATTTATACCCTTAAGTATCTGTTTGTAATTATCATATTCGAAAAACTACCTTTGAGTTTGTAGTGGTTTTTTTTCATACGCTCTTAAAAAATTATTAATTATGAAAGGTTTTTAACTATCTTATCTTTATTACTTTATTACTGTCTTAAGATATATAATATCTTATGAGGTTTTTTTTTCCTTATCAATTGAGTCCGGACTAATTTTCTACCTACAACAATAATAAATTCAATGTAATGCAACAAATGGAGTTTGGAAAGTATAGTGTGTCAAACATTATCCCTATCTTGAGAGACGGGGACAATTTTTATGATGTTAACTTTCTATGAAACTAGAGTTTGAATATACTTTAAATTAAATTCAAATTCATTACCTTAGAGGTTTTGATTACATTAAGTAAAGTAAAACTTGTTTAAAGAAATGAGATACTAATAGACAAGATCACAGGATTAATTTGTTCTCAAAATATACAGGGAAAGGGAAAGAATTATAGTGGAAAATCTTAGAGCATAATATAACGGTGGCTTGAAACTTTGTTGTCACGCCGTCCAAATAAACCTTTCATCTAATCTGTCAACCCCACGCGTAATCATCAACAAACAATAACCCCCACTACCCCACCCCCTCCTAACAAATTCCTCTTAGATTGCATTTCGTTGTCTAGCTTATATATGTCCTAATCAGTAGCTAAGTTGGTTAGCTATTTAAATTTTTATTTTATTGGTAAGCGTTTGAATCCCCATATTGTAATCTCGTCCACATTTTCTCTTTCCCCCCTGATATAATAGATTTTTTCATAAAAAAAAAAATTCATAACCATGACTTTTCTATATATCGATAGTGTAAAAAGAATTTACATCAATAAAGTTAATATAATCGGTTATAGTAGGTTATGCTTTTAAGTAATTTTAGGTTATTATATCAAATTTGCTATGAAGATTACTTATTATTGTAAATGAACTTAACCTGATATTGTAAAAATTCTATTGAACTGTGCGTAAAACTTAAACTCAAAAAACACGAAAGTAATATATACACAATTAATGCTTATCATCAAAAATTTATTTGTGGAAGTGTTGACCCTCTGATCATCTAAAAGTTTAAACTATTAGAAATATTATATTTTTATTTATTTAATATATTCTCAACACACACCTCATGTATAAGCCTGATTCTTCTTTTTTCATGTGTCAAGAATGTGGAAATATCGTTTTGATAACGGATGGTGGTGAAATTCGATCCAAGAACTTCTATATGTTATTATGTTATATTACCATATTGAAGTGTGTGATCATCTGATCAAAAAATTTAAATTTTAGAAAAATTACACTTAATTTTATTTACTAAATTATATTCTTAACAATTTATAATTATTTTATAAATAACTTGATTGTGTATATATTTCAGCATAAAACTTAAAAACTACACATAGATTATTATTTTCTTATTACCAAATGTTGAAAACATTCTGTCACAATCATAAATTCCATTCCTTTTTGTGTGTACCTGCTTATCACATACTACTAGTTAGCTAAGTTTGCTAAAGTCTCTCTCTCTATATATTTGTATATCTTTCTCAACAACAACATTTCAACCAACACCTGATCATTTATCCTCTCCTTTCTCCTATTAAGTCTCTCCTATTCCCCAAACTTCATTTCAATCATTCTTTCAAGAATATATTTTACTCCCCCCTTCCTCATTCTTTGTCTCTACTTTCACTCAGCTATAGCAAACTGCTAAGGGTTTAATTTTCTGGTTAGTATATACACCTCTCTCTCTCTCTCTCTCTTTTCTTCTTTTCTTAATGCACATGAACTCATTTAGATGGATATATTTCACGTGTAACTAATTAAGAAAAAAATGAAAGATAAGTCAACATTGCAAATTATTCCTTCAAGGTTCTTACTTTGCCTTTCTTTCTCTGTGTGACATTGTACAACTCCCCCCCCCCCCGACCCCCTACACTTGCAACCAGACACATGGGGTTGAAAAAAAAAGATTTTAAGTTATATATACTGTAAGATTAATATATTTTATATTATCAGGTTAACTTAAGAATATCTACAAGTAAGTGTTTTTTAAATATGAGATCTGTAATATTAAAATAAAACATGTTACTCCATTTGATTATAATTGATAAAATTGACATAATGGTATAAAAGTTCTTACCATATATAACTTATTTACTCCTGAGAAAAAGGCAGTTGATTGATATTTTTTGAATGTTATAACTCAAAGGTCGTCATGAAATAAAATTTGTATTGAGATTGGATGCATATGGTGTGTGTGAAAAGTTTTTTTTTCTGAAGGGATCATCAATCATGTGTTATTGAGTTGAATGCACTCAAAGAAATCATTTCAATTTTTTTGCTTGTATATTTATCTTGGGATATATAACATATTTTTTTCCTTTTCCCTTTTTCTTTTTTATTGAAACAAACAAAGGCAACGTTTTCGGCTGCTTTCCTGTTGCCTAGCAATTAGCTTAGTGATGCAATTACATGCAACTAAGGCAATTAGCTTAGTGATCATTTCTTGTGGATTTTCATGTTTTCTTGCTTATGTAGATATATCACCAGTGGACGCACTTATTGCAAATTACCGCAGAAAACTGAAGGAAGAAAAATAAAAATTTAACAAATATACACAAATAGTATAAATAGTTTAACTTGTTATAGTAGGTTGTTTATGTTATTTTCATATTATCTCACTAATATTTTATGAATAATTATCTATAGTTATTTTAAGATGATCTAATAGTGTAATTTTTTTAATTTGCTAATGTACACAAATTAAGCTCATTTAAAAAGAGTTGGCATATATACATCGATATTATGATTTTTTTTTATACTATTAGGTCACATTAATCTATTGTAGTATGTAATATGTCTTATTTTAAATTATAAATATCACTTTTTATGAAAGATCACCTATAAATATCCTTTCAATTTATAGAAAAATATAAAATTTATCATACCTTCAATGGATATATATAAGCTAAGCTTCTAAGGAAAACTGTTTAGATGGTGCCCTCAACCCCACCCATTATCCCCTCCACACCAAGTAAAAACCAAAAGCATATGCCTCTTGATCATGGCTTGTGCTCACGAATGGATGTGAATAAATGGAATGATGAGAAATCAAGAAGACAAGAAAGTGTAACATTCACTCTTTTGTGCTATATTCAGCTTCACACTATTGAGAGGATAGTCTTTTTTATTTTTTATTTTTTAATAAAAGTTGCTTTTTGTGTTTACTAATTAAGCCAGGAGCTAGCATAAGAAAATATTATCCAACAGCATAGTATAGATGGCCTTGACAA
Source organism: Anisodus acutangulus (assembly GCA_029783415.1). Taxonomy (NCBI): domain Eukaryota; kingdom Viridiplantae; phylum Streptophyta; class Magnoliopsida; order Solanales; family Solanaceae; genus Anisodus; species Anisodus acutangulus. The sequence continues at coordinate 2,595,364 of CM056495.1, forward strand.
GTACTTACATCCTTCCATCACATCTTAGTTCTTTTCTAATTTACTCTTTATTGATCTTTATTTATATTTTTCTTTAGAATAAACTTGAATTAGAAGATCAAGAATGGAGATGGATTCATGTGTACCTCCAGGTTTTAGATTTCATCCAACAGAGGAAGAACTTGTTGGATATTATCTCAAGAGAAAGATTAACTCCCTCAAGATTGACCTTGATGTCATCACTGATATTGATCTCTACAGGATTGAGCCATGGGACATCCAAGGTACAATTAACTTTTTCTTTATATCCCGAAAAAAAATAATCCCCTCATTGCAAAGTTATTCTGAATATGGTGTAATATTGAGAAAGAAAAATCACAAATAGTCAATATTGAACAACTCATATAATTGAAAAAATAGTCGCTTTGAAACTTTTAACATAAAGTGACTATTTTTCAAACACGGGGCTGAAAATTGGTGAGTGACCGTTATTTCTACCTCATTCACTTTGGGCTGAGGCCACACATTTTTCTGAAATGTCTCACATCATTTAATACATACATACAACAACAACAACCGAGTAAAATCCCATAAAGTGGATTTGAAGAGGGTAGAGTGTATGCAGACATTACTTCTACTTTGAAAGATAAAGAGCATGTTTCTGATAGATCCTCGGCATACGGACAAACAATTCACATCATTTAAGACATCTACTTTGGTCACATTCGTCATAACCTTATTATATACATATGAGCTAGAGTACTGAAAATTGATATTTTGACTAGCATTCAAGGATTGTCGTCCTTGAAATTCACTTCATAATCTTATTTATTGGCAAAAAAGGGTGGCTAATAAAAGCAAAATCTTGAAAGTTTCATACATATTGTCATGATTTCTAACATATGTTTTTCTTTTTAAAAATTCTCACTTGGTACAGATAGGTGTAAATTGGGATATGAAGAACAAAATGAGTGGTATTTTTTCAGCCACAAGGACAGGAAATATCCAACAGGAACCAGGACAAATCGAGCCACAGCAGCTGGATTCTGGAAGGCAACAGGCAGAGATAAAGCTGTTTTATCAAAAGAGAAAATAATAGGGATGAGGAAAACCTTAGTTTTCTATAAAGGAAGAGCTCCTAATGGAAGGAAAACTGATTGGATTATGCATGAATACAGGCTCCAATCTTCTGAACATGGTCCTCCTCAGGTGAGCCTTCTTCATCTCTCCTTTTATTTTAAAAATAATTGCAGTGTCCTGGTCACTTTGTACATACTTCAACTAATACCGCAAGGTATCGATATCTTCCACCAATATAGATATTAGATAATTTTGTCCACCAAAACTTAGACAAATAAAAGAATCACCTATAGTATTTGTTTTAGGCCCGAGAACTCTATTTTCATCTACTGACCTTATTGTACTCATGAATTTTTTTTTAATGTAGTGATGTTTTAAATAATATCTGCATAATCAGCGTCTCTAAGGTAAAACTATATATAGATTTCTGTAATAGACATTAAGTTGATAATTTGATAAAAATCATAACTTGCAAATAGGTTAAATAACACTAAATTTTAAAAAAAGTATTCACTATCAACATATTTGGATGCGATCATACAAGCACTAATACACCAGATCTCATAAGAACTTCGAAATTAAGTGTGCTTGTGCGAGAGTAGTACTAGGATGGATGACCCCTGAGAAGTCCTCGTGTGACATCCATCCTTTGTTTGTCCGAAAGGGCGTGGGTTCAAATCCCACGGCTGTCATGTTTTTCCACTATCAACATATATATAACTTATATGTTTCATGAAGAATTTAAGTTGGGGTGATTGTTTTAGACATTGAAGTGCTCACTGCTCACTTTTCTTTAAAGTTTATTAATTTCTTCTAAAGGCCATGTCTTTGAGTGCAATGAAAGAAGTGATGCAATGATGTAACTTTACCATACTTTTCGAATTAAAAAAAGCGAGGAAAGAAGTCAATACTAGTGGGAAACAAGTAGATAACCCCACTAATTGGTTCATAAACTTGTCCAAGACCTGCTCACTGTTAAATCATGTGAAGCCATATCAAAACTGCGATTTGGGACAATTAATTAAACAAACTTCCTCATCAGACAATATGGAATATAGATAATCATAAATGGCCAAGAAATCCAAAATGATCTAGGAAAAATCAAACAAAACTAAGTTATTAATTATTACTCCTTTCATGACCAAAACAAAATATTACTCCTTTGGTTATTATTTGTGTGAAACATTTTTCTTTTGTTCCAAAAGAATGACACGCTTCTAAATTTGAAAATACTCAAATTATGTTATAGTATGTTTAAGGTCACAAGTTTTAAAATTTCGTATCAATATTATGACATATAAAAATTTCAAAAGTCTTCATTTCTTTCTTTAACTCCGCATCATTTTACTATATTACATAAATTGAAATAACGAAGGGAGTGTTTCTTTTTTACCCGTATTAGTTAGCTAGTTAATTAACTAAGATAATTGATTTTACAGGAAGAAGGATGGGTGGTATGTAGGGCATTCAAGAAACCAACTCCAAACAAGCAGCCAAGTTTAGAAGCATGGCAAAATGCTTATTACATTAGAGGAACAAACTACACTACTTATAGACCTTCATCATTATCAGAAATCACAAGTCCAATGCATAATCAACCTCTCAATATTAATGCATTCAACCAAACAACAAATTTCCATCAATTCACATTCAATCCATCTCATGATGATCATCAAAATATGATCATTAATAATTCAAGCCAAAATTTCTTTGTGAATCAACTAGTTGAGCTCCCACAGCTTGATAGCCCTACCATTTCAACAAGTTTGTGTACAAAAGATAATATAAGCCTCGGTGAGCAGAGTTACACAGCCAATTACAACGAAGATGATCGCAAAGAAGAGAAGCATAGTCATGGCATTAATAATAGCCAAATTTATGGTGATTGGAAGAACTTTGACACATTGATTGAGCCACCTTCTCATATAAGCCATTTACTTGAGTGCTTCCCAGATTTATAGCTTCCAAGAAGATGGTATATATTATGAAAATCCTTTAACAGTAATAGATTTATTTTTTTGTTTCTAGTAAAGAAGTTTCAGGGGAAAAAAAGGTAAAGGAAAAAATGTGGAAGGAAAAAGGGCAGCTGCAAGGCATATGGCCTTATTAGAATTCAAAAATTGTTCATCTTTCATTTAACTGTTTTATGATGTTAACTGTGAATTGATGTTATTATGTATCTACTGATCAAAGAAGCTTCTCTTTTATTTTTTCTGTTATTATATTATTCTTTTTCGTTGGACTATTTTCATCATAGAAAGATTTAATGCAAATAACTAGAAGATAATATTACTGCTACCATGTAGCCATATGGTAATGTTTGAGTATTAGATAAGATATGATAAATTCACCCTTCTTATTACTGATACCCGCGTTCCTAGGGACAAGTGTACAAATATCCGATTTCAAGAGCCCTATTTAAGGCAAAATGGAATTTTATAAATTTTTGTAAGTTAAACTATTTCGGAATCAATCTCTAACATACACGACTGAAATTGAAAAAGATTACTCCCTCCGAATTAAAAATATTGTTCACTTAATCTTTATTTTTTGGATAAAAAAGAGTGTTCATTTACCAAATAAAAAAATAATTAATCTTGCTTTTTCCAGTTTTATCCTTATTAAATGTTAAGTGATCAAATTACAATATCTATTTAATTAAGTGTTTTTAGTCAAATTATCTATTTTTTACCTAAAAGCTATTATCTTTTTAAAGGGTGTGCAAATGGTTAAGCGAACACTTTTTTTTATCCGGATGGAGTATAATTAAATTTCAGATATTTTTATCTGAACGGTAAACATCCGCCACTGAAGTTAGCTTGAGCCAAATTTCAAACATTATGCTTAATATTTTATTATCCTAAATAATACAAATAGTCAAAAATTTGTCATGCGCTTACACAACATATGTAGTTGTCGGGTTCTATAAATGAGCAGAGATTTTACAAATTTGTTCCAACATGAAGTCATGAACCTAATTTGCCTGATAATGAGTTGAAAGGAGTCCTTGATTAACTCAATTTCTTTTAAAATACTACCTCCGGATCAAAATAAGTGTTCACTTTAACCATTTGTACGCCCCTAAGAAAATATTAATCTCTAGGTAAAATAGATAATTTGACTAAAAAGCCCCTAATTAAATAGATATTGGGATTTGGTCACTTAACACTTAATAAAGATATTGATTTGGCAAATGAACACTCTTTTTAATCCAAAAAATAAAGGCTAAGTGAACACTCTTTTTGATCCAGAGGTAGTATAAGTAAGTGTTTTTAGTTTTAGAATTCTTTTAAAACTGTAATCACTACGTTATCACAAGCCTAAAAGGAGTATTATGACATCTATGTCATAATTGAAGACGAACTTGATCTTTAGCTAACTCTAACAGTCCATAGTCGGTTCCTTTTTAAATTAGGACCTTTTAAAAGTATAAGTCTGATTTGATTCAAAAACAAAATCTTTCCAAAAAAGGAGTTTTTTCTCTAGAGAAAGTGATGTAATTATCCTCCAATATCACTCTTTGCACCAGTGAGTTAATCAATGAAATTATAGCGTAGTAATTTATTTCAGGTTAGGAAGGGTTTGTAATATAATTAAAGTATAATTAACGCAAATATATATAGTTATACTTTTACCTGTTAAATTCCTAAATATAAATATTTACCTAAAATTTTAGAATTAAACGGTTGAAATTGTTATTAATTTTTTAAAACAAATATGTTATCTTACATAGTTCAAATATGGAAGAACTTCATATACAAAATTTAGTTGATTCTAAAGTATTAAATATTTGAGAAATAATAAAATGACTATCTCTAGAAATTAGAAAAAAAATTAAATGACTATTTTGTCTATTGTAAGATTTATTTTTAAAGTGTAAAAAAGACAAACAACCTTTAGGTGCAAGGGGCTTCGTGCTTTTAATGGCGTACTTGCGTTGCAAGTGTGTGTTGGGTGAATTTATAATTATGTAAGCGTTATAATAGATGTAACACATTTAAATGACAAAAATAAATGTTACTTACATAAATGAAATTATTGGAAAAGGTAGTTGTAATAATACAGCTAAGTTAGTTATATAATATTTGTACAACAACAACATATTCAGTGAAATTCCACAACGTGGGGTCTGGGGAGGGTAAAGTGGATTCACACCTTACCTCTACCTTGGTAGGTAGAGCGGTTGTTTCCGAGAGACCCTCGGCTCAAGACACGACAAGGCATAAGCATAAACAAAGCAGAAGAAACAGTCAGATCCGGTCAAAAAATTTTAAGCAGTATGGAAATGCTAGTATCAAAAGCGAATACGTCATGATAGCGCATCCTGAAAAGGAAGCAGTACCTAACACATGTAAATAAGATAAACAAAGTACACTAAATAACACATAGCAGTAGAGGTCAAACTACATGGGACTATAAAGCACTATTGCGCCTATTCGTATGATATGTTAATCGGGCCTATAGTAATACCTCTACAACAACCAGTTTGTAAACGTAAGTAGGACTACGCTCAACTACCTACTACCCTTCAACCCTAATATGTGCCTTCCACAACCCCCTATCTAAGGTCATGTCCTCAGTAAGTTGAGGCTGCACCATATCCCGTCTAATCACCTCTGCCCAATATTTCTTCGGCCTACCTCTACCCCTCTTAAACCCGTCCATAGTCAACCTCTCACACCTCCACACTGGAGCATTCATGTTTCTCCTCTGCACATGCACAAACCATCACAACCTCGCTTCCCGCATCTTATCATCCACCGAAGCCACTCCCACTATGTCCCAGATATCATCATATCCCTCATTGTATGACCACACATCCATCTTAGCATCCTCATCTCCGTTACTCTCATCTTTTGGATGTGCGACGTCTTGACTGGCCAACACTCCACCCCATACAACATAGTCGGTCTAACCACCACCATATAGAACTTGTCTTTAAGTTTTGGTGGCACCTTTTTATCATTCAAGACTCCAGATGCAAGCCTCCATTTCATCCACCCTGGCCCAATACGATGTGTGACATCGTCATCAATCTCTTCATTCCCTTGGATAATAGACCCGAGATACTTGAAGCTTTCTTTCTTCGGAATGCCCTGAGTATCAAGCCGCACCTTCACGTTTGTCTCAAAGTCGCTCCCATTGCTAAAATTGCACTCCAAACATTCTGTCTTGGTCCTACTCAGCCTGAACCCTTTAGACTCCAGAGTCTGTCTCCAAACCTCCAGCTTAGAGTTTACTCCGCTGCGAGTCTCATCAATTAGGACTATGTCGTCTGCGAATAACATACATCATGGCACCTCTCTTTGGATTTGTCTCATCAGTTCATCCATCACCAATGCAAATAGGAATATGCTAAGAGTTGATCCCTGATGCAGCCCATCGTCACTGGGAAGTGCTCTGAATCTCCTTCCGATGTCCGTACCTTAGTCTTAGCTCCATCATACATATCCTTAATCGCCCTAGTGTGCGACACAGGTACACCTCTAGCCTCCAAACATCTCCATAGAACCTCCCTAAGGACTTTGTCATATGCCTTCTCGAGGTCGATGAAAACCATATGTAAGTCTCTCTTCCTCTCCCTATATTGCTCCACCAACCTCCTAATAAGATGGATGACTTCTGTAGTCGAACGCGCCGGCATGAATCCAAACTGATTTTTCAGAAATAGACACAGTTCTTCTCACCCTCATCTCCACGACTCTTTCCTAGACTTTCATAGTGTTGCTTAGCAGTTTGATACCCCTATAGTTGTTGCAACTCTAGATATCACATTTGTTCTTGTACAAAGGAATCATTGTACTCCACCTCCATTCTTCGAGCATTCTCGCCGTCTTAAAAATGACGTTAAACAACTCAGTCAGTCACTCCAAACCTGCCCTGCCTGCGCTCTTTCAAAATTAGACTGGGATCTCATCGGGCCCGGTCACTCATGCCCTGCGCATCCTGTGAACAGCACGCTTAACCTCCTCAACCATAATCCTTCTACAATACCCAAAATCCCGATACCTACCATATTGCTCCAGGTCTCCCAGCACAATATCTCTATCTCCTTTTTCGTTTAAGGGTTTATGGAAGTAAGACCGTCACCTTCGTGTAATATGCTCGTCGTTCATCAGTACTTTGCCGTCCTCGTCCTTGATGCACCTCACGTCATCCTTAATCAGAAGTTTCAAGTTCAAGCCTTAAAAATTGAAAAAAAATCTTGTAAGAGTTGCTACCTCATAACAAACCCTGCACGATGCGAAAATGTTCTACAAATAAATAGCATCAGGTTTAGACTTTCAGTAAAAATTATTAAAGAAAAAGTAACATAAAATTTAATGCTTGAATTACCTATCGCAGATCCAAAAAGAAAAAAATAAAATATTAACTTTACTTACTTTTGTCTCCACTTTTTTGGCTGCAAAGTAAAACAAATAATATCAGAATTAGAAGTGGAGGAAGGCTTTACCTTATATAGGACTTATAATTATTTATTTTGTTTTTGGTTTGATCATGAGTCCGTGTATGATTAGTTGTTTAGTCCGCATGTGTTTGTTTTTGGTTACTTATCTTGTTTAGGTTTAGGTAAAGGAAAATGACTCCTAAATCATAAAACAATTGAAGTGGGAGAGAAAAAAGACTCCGAAACCGTTATAGGAAGAGGTCCAAAAATTTAGGGAGTTTATTAAATATTTATTCCTATATATAATTGGAGGAATAATTATATAATTATTTTATTTAGTGTGAAATTAATCTAAAAAAATAGTAAATGACAATTTTGTCTATTGTGAAATCGTTTAGTGACAGTTACGGCGGAATGTTGGTTTTTGTGATGAACCGCTATAGCGGACGGTTTATCGTTGGGTGGGTTCCGCTGCAGCGGACCTTTGACGCTGTAGCGGGTGACGGGAAAATCAGAAATTCTTTTTTAAGTGTTAAATTATATCCTTCATTTCCCATTCCCAAAATATTCCCTCAAAGCATCTCTAAGGGGATTTGAAGAGTTTCTTGGTGATTGCTTGTTGGGGTAAAGTCTCTTTAACCTTGTTTTCCTTTTATTTTACAAACGTGTGTCGCACGTTATTCCCTGTCAAATCATAAAAACCTTAGGTAATATTATTTTGAAAATACATATTATTTAGTTTATGAGGTACAAAAATATTACTATTTGATTACATCCACTTAATATTTTCATTAAAATATTCTTTTTAATATATATCCTTTATGTTTTAAAATTGTATGTTTGTGTTGTTAATGTCAAAATAGGTAAGAGTTACTTCGTAAATGAAAAATCAAAGATATTTGCAATGGTGGTTGTTCTATAAACAGCCAAAATATTGCACTTAAATTAAAAGTTAGAGATTCATAACTGAATTTAAAGTCCTAAATATTATATACTTTTATCCAACATGGGGATTCTCTGGTTCAAATACATAATTAATTTCTAAGAGAAATAAACTTTATTAGATTCAAGAGGAATTCATGTTCTGGTGTACGGCATTATATGTCGTTATTATTAAAAAATAATTATCTCAAATTATTTGTCATTATAGAAGTTCAAGACACAATTAATTAGTTTCCCCTATTATATGCTTAGTAGAATTTTGTCATTAATGTACACCACCCGTCTCAAATTATCTGTCATTTTTTGTTTTACATGCCTCTTAAGAAATGTTAATTAGAAAGGGATTTGACTACTTTATCCTTATTTATAGCTAAGTTATAATCTTTCTCCATTAAATACTTACTCTATCTATGTTGAATCTCCGTTGATGACAAATTCTACTAAGGATAAAATGATGATAAATAATTAATTGTGCCTTGAACTCTGAAATGACAAATAATTTGAAACAATTATTTTTAGTAATCACAATAAATAATTTGAGACAGAGGGAGGAACATTGGCTATTCGTACATAGATTTTGATTGAATCAGTAAGAAAAGAAAAAATAATAGTGTTTTCACACGGAAAAATTAAAAAATTTCCCAAATTTTTAATGGGAACCTAAGCGCGAGAATGCCTGTTTTCAACCAGAATTTAGAATTTAAATAGAAAGTACAATTAATAGAATTGGATGAGGTTATAAACTGCCGCAATTTGTTTACAGTGGTCAACAAATAAAACGGTGCAAACTGATAGCGGCAAATATTATTTGGAGGTTTTGAAGACAACTGTGATAATAGACAATGTTGGTTTTTACTTTTTACCGCCGCAATATGTGAATTTAACCTCAGCAATTAGAGCGTTTTTTTTCTAGTGAATATTAACCGAGAGATTATAAGCAAAAGAATACAAAAAACATTGCACATATATAAAATATCAAGCACCTTTCGAAAAACTTGCTCAATTTTGTTATCTTCTTTCTCAAACGGAGAATGTGAAAGAATGGAGTTTTTTTATAAAAGTGGTTGGTTCACATATCAAAGGAGACACACTCTGTTAGCTAAGTAGTTCAATAGAAATAATATTAGTTAGTAAAGTTAGTAGTTATAGATATTTAGGTAGTTGAATAGAAATAGGATTAATATTTGTTAGTAGTAATAGTTAGTAACGTTAGATTAGTAGTAATGGACGAATAATAATAGGTTAGTTCATTAGAAATAGGATTAATAATTAGTAATGTTAGTTAGTAGTAATAGTAAGGGTATAAAAACCGTTCAATATTTGAAGGTTATTTTGGTCGACCAACATTTATATTCATGCTTTTTAAATTAATATAGATATAGATTAACTAGTACTATAAGTTATGCTTATATCATTATATGGAGCATGAGGAAGGAAGAGAAAGTGAAAGCCATTGAAGCAATTTTGAGATTTTGAGAACCAACGATGCTAAGGGAATAAAAGTAACTTGTGAAGCCCACAAGGCTGTAAACCAATTTGTTCTAGTTATGGTCGAGCAAATTGTGAAGCCCTGAAGGCTGCCACAGGTGCATCCTTCAAACCAATTTTTTTACTATGAGGAATGTGCAACTTTTTATTCTCTGTTTGGATGGTCCTTACACATGGTTTCATAATGTACAGTGTCTTATTGTACCGTGTTAATGTACACAATATTTGGATAGACTGAATGTTTGTTGTGGATTAATGGGTGAATGAATAAGTAACCACGCAAAAACCACCAAATGGTTACAAAATTGAGCTTTTTCATGATTATATCACAACGAATTTTCAACACCACACAATATACAATAATGAACCACGGGAAACAAGTGCTTCATTCAACAAGTTTTACAGGTGAATCATTGCTCATTTTCTAGTTAATGGTTCTGCTATTATAGAAAATACTAGTATGACAAACAACTCTTAGCAATACTTCCAAACTTTATATTAACCCTCCTCGCTATTCCACTTTAGTATTGCACATTCTACATTACGAGTTTGTGCATTCTAGGAACTCTCGGAAACTAAAAGCTACCACTTTGAGTATGTTGAGAAAGTCTTTTGATTTTTTTGAGATGATGTTATGACTGGTTTATTGTGTTGACGCGATCTTAGTATATAAACTTGTAAGAAAAGATAAGTATATTTTCATAATACAACTTTTTGACATACTACTACTACAATTATTTCAGGTCTATATTGGATTATTGCTCAATACAAATAAACAAGAACAGGGTTCTTGTGCAATTCAGTTAATTTCCATGGGGCAGAAGGAGAACAGGAAGGCCATGTGTTGGCACAGGAGAAGCATGGAACACAATCTTCTCGTCTGGAATGTCCTTTTCAAGCTTAAATCTTTTCACTACATTGTGCATGAAGACTAGTACTTCCAGTCGAGCATACTCTTTTCCAGGGCACATACGAGGTCCTCCACCAAAGGGTACAAACGTGAAGGGTGCAGGACCACTCCCCTCAAACCTTGAAGGATCAAACTTTTCTGGATCAGAGAAGTACTTGGGATTCTTATGAGTTGAGTGAACCGACCAAAATGTCTGAAAAGAGTAAAAACATGTCAGTTTCATGCACCCTTTAGATAGAAATGAAGCTAGCTTAGTAGAATGAAATTTGTACCTTCCACCCTTTTGGAATTGTAAAACCTGCGTATGTAAAATCGGTGACTGTTTCCCTGAAAGATCCTTGAGCTGGTGGAGTTAGCCTCAGTGACTCCCGAGCTGCATTCCAGGAATACTTCATCTTCTCGATATCCTCCCAGGTTAGCAACTCCTCTGCTCCTTTTGACTTTGCAATTGCCATTTGCTCTGTCATGAAATAACCGTTTGTCATTGTGAACGTATTGGATTTAATAATTATGAAAAATAACATTTAGATTTTTCCCCAAGGATTGGTTACCTTTGTAAACTTCATCATAGACGTGAGGAAGTTCAGCGAGGTACTTCAAAACACTTGTGACTGCACTACTAGTAGTCTCAAAGCTAGCCACTAGCATTCCTATTATATTATTCGAAATTTCCATTTCACTCATAAGTTGTCCGTCTTCATCAGTGACAAGTAGCATTTTCGACAACAAGTCTCTGCCTGTTGTCTCTTTATTCTCCATCAGTTCTTTTCTCCTCTGTGTAATGATCCTCATAAGTTCATCTCTCACCATTTTCCCACCTTTGATAGCGCGATTATATGCTGTTCCGGGCAAATCAATAGGCATGGAGAACATCCCATTTGTAACAAGTGTAAACGGATCAGCCAACCTGCTTATTTCCTCATGATCTACCATACTCATGAACAGTCGACACGCCAAATCAAATGTGTACTTCTTTGATAAAGGGAAAACCTTGACTACTCCATTAGAAACCCAATTTTCATCTAGATGTTCACGAGCCATGGCATCCATAAGTGGAATGTATTGTTTTAGAGCCTCAGGCTTGAGAATATCATGAAGAAAATTACGTTTTAAAGCTGATACTTCTTTCAATGAACTCTCAACAAATTCAGGGAAAAGCAATGCCTTTTTCATGGATTGTGGCCACCATGAGGTGAGAAGTTTGTTCTCACTTGAGAACAAGAACTTATTCCCTTGTGCACCACAAAAGAATGCCATTTTCTCTCCCATGATTGATGTTTGGAATACTTCATGTGAGTACTTTTCCATTCGGTCTTTGATGAATTTTTGAGGGCCTAAAAAGGCAAACTCCATATTTTCTCCTAACAATGGCCATCCAGAAGTTCCTGGTGGAAGTTTCTTGCCATTCGAATCGTGTTTACGGAGGAAGAAGATGAAAGAGAGAGATAGAGGAAGGAATAGTAGAGCTAACAAGTAGGGAACCATGGCTTCCATATTTTTCTTATTCTACTAACAATGAAAGAAAGAATTGTGTTTTCTGCCTGTCTTGGAAAAGTGAGTGTAGAGTGCACATATATATATATATATATATGTAGGAAAAGATTGAAAGTGAAGGGTTTAAGTTAATTGGTCTATAGAAGCAGAAAGACAATGACAACAATAAGACAACTGGAAGGATATAGTTGATATGAGAATTGAAAGGAAATCTTGAAATAGTTGAATGGAATTTTGGTTTGTTGTGTTTAAATAAACAAGACAATTTATTCTCTGCTTTGTCGTTGTCTATGCCTCAGAGATATCTGATATCAATATTTTTTTCAAGATCATAATGCTATCCATTTTAACTATGAGTTATAATATATAGATCAGTAAATCATCAGTGATCTATATAGTCTAGCCCTCTGGAAATGCCTATAAAACATTTACTGTTAAAACTTTCAAACTCATTAGATAAATTTCACTTTCATATTATATATGTCATATTGGACTTCTATGATACCTGACGGCAAATGATGAGATAAAAAGCAGCATCAACAACACAGTTACATCTTAATTTAGAACTAGCTAGTTGGGTCGATTATAAGCAAAAGGAGGAGAAGAAAGAAGAAAGAAGAAAGAAAAAAACTGAAGCAAACTTTATTATTAATTCCAGAGGAACAATTACAAAGAAGAAAAATGAAAACACAATAAAGCATCCACCCGAAGCTAGTCAGCCGGGTTGGATTTTATTCAAGCTGATAACAAACTCGCCTTAGCAAAGCAAGTTCTTTTAAGTACTTTTTGAGAATGGGAAATTGAAGAAGCAAGCAAAAGATACAAATATTATTGGCAGCATGCATCAACATCAAATGATCATCATTTGAAATGTCTAGTCCTCATCTGCAACGACGATGACTCCTTTCCCAATATTTTTTCCATGAAATATTCCAATGAGAGCAGCAACTGCGTTCTCTAATCCATCTGCTCGATCTTCCTCATAGGTTATTGTTGTATAATAGGATAATGGAATTAAGAATAGGTTAGACATACCGAAATTGAGAGCAACATTCACAAGTTTGATGGAATTAAGAATAGATTGAGAGCAATTTGACTCGCATGATCTCTTCTAATGCTTTCGGTCTCAATTTGAATGCCCCGAAGAAGTTCATCCAATTTTAGTTTCTTTTGGTAATATTTCCATGAAGGCGGAAGTTTACCAATGATGGTTGAAAGAAATGGGTTCACCAGCATCAGCACATTCTGTTGCTATATCATTTAACTCGTTAACCTGATCAATGACCGGTCGAGAATCCACCATCTTGTATTCAACATACTTGTTAACCAAAAAAGACTTATTACCAGCATCTTCATTTACATACCTTCGTTTTATAGCATTCTAGAGTTCTGCAGCAGTTTTGTGGATGTGAAATACGTTGAACAGTGTGTTGTTCAGCGACTGCAGAAAGGTGTAGCGGCAAACGAAATCATAATTTTTCCATTTCTTCGCCTTCTCTGTTGCCTCAGTATTTTGTGCCTCGGTTGCATCCGGATCAGTGACTTCCTTCGGACAGCCTTGAAACAGAACATAAAATACATTTGCAATTGTCAAAAGGTACTCAATCTTTAGACTCAAACGCTTGTAGTTGAGTCCGTTCAGCCTTTCCAATTTGTCTCCATCGTTCAACTGCATCTTAACCAATACTGACTCCATTGCAGAAATTAATACCTTTAAAACTGTTGTATAATAGGGTAATGGAATTAAGAATAGGTTAGGCACACCGAAAAATGATGTTATCTTTAAAGGTATTAATTCCTCCCTCTCATGTGTAAAAGGTTCATTGAGAAATTAACCTTCCAGGATACAAAACCTATATTCTCATAAATTCGAAATTTACACTCTAACGAATTTCAGAAGCAGAAATCGCATAGACTTTAAAGAAAGAATAAATCTCAGAGAAGGGAATTTCAGAAGTAAAAATTGTGTTCTGTTTTCTGTAATGTATTATGTATATTCTTTTATGCAAATCACCGAGTATTTATGGATACTCAATGGTTGCCCCGAAACGTTGCAACATATTCACGAAGGGATATTTCCGTTGACGAAACAGAAATGCCGAAACGTTTTATTTCTTTCTTATATATATATAAGAGAAAGTTTTGAACTATTGAAGCTACTATTGGTTTTCCTTCATAATGAATGGAAGCGCAAAAGCTTGACCAACACGTCAAATCCATTAATTGTGGTTGGACTACTCCCTCCGAGATCATTATACCCGGCCAGATGAAGATATTACTACCTTCAGATCTAGGTATTCTAACGTATATACCTACCCTTTTTCCTTCAAGCTTGTTCCTCCCATTGACAACATGATTCTTGAAATGTGTCGGACATACAATCTGTGTCTTGCGCAAATCGGTCTGTCTGTATGGAGGATCAGTACTTGCCTCCAGTTCCTGGCCAATTTGGTCAAGGAACCTTTTACTTTGGATTATTTGATTCGTTTATACGTTCCCTGATTCTTTCATGGTGGGGTCGTTCAACTCTCGAAGCGAGGCAAATTCCCCATCATCTCGAGCGTCGATGAAAATCGAGATCGAGGATGGATGGAACATTTTGTCACGATCCCTACCGCAAAAATTATCATGGCTAGATACATGCCTTTCACGGAGAAATGGAACATTCATTGTAAGTACTCAGCCTTTTCTTCTTTCAATTTAAAGTACTTTCCTTCTAATCTTCCCTTTTTTTTTACCTTTTCAACCGTCTAATGGATCCCAGCCCATGTGGATAACCTCCATACATGGGTCGAGAAAATAATAAGCATAAGAAGCGGACATGGAAAGAACTTTCTAATAAATAATGGGTAGCCCGAAAGCACTGTTAGTATTCGCCTAACTCTTTTTTTAATTTCAAAAACAACCTTATATGCCTTTTCACTTTTTCCATTTTTCAAACTTGCAGGTCTATCGAAGGGCTCCTCAACCCTGAGGTCCAACCCCTCTACTGCTCCAATTATTCCCGATCCAGTATTTCACTCGGTCGCATCAGTTCAACGTATAACTGAAGTCCCAAAAGAGAAATCATCCAAAACCAAATCCTCGATGCCTCCAAAATTACCTTTAGTTGGCTCAAAGAGGAAACGAGCCTCAGAAGCGGGTGGCCCTTCCAAAAGTCAAGACACCGACATCTCACCAAAAGATGTTTGGGTGAGAAAGGTCACCACTACCACTACTCCGACGGAGGATACTCCTGCCAAAGTTAGAGAAGAAAATGCTATCGAAGCTACCAAACCAATTTCACTGCCAACCGATACCGCAGCTATTCCTGCCACCACGCCACCGATCCTCGGGCCTATCATGATCGAGGATGACGATAAAGCCACGGATGAGGAGTTGTTAGCTAAAAGACCCAAAATTTCGACTTTAACTCCTCATCCATCATCATAACCGGCCCAAAACTTTGGGCAAGAAGACTTTGATCGGATCTTTGATGAAGTCGGTACCTCCACGACCTGGGCCGAGCGAACGACTACTGTTGGGTTTGCTCACTTGGTCATTCCTCAAAATATGACCAAGTCCACCCGAACTCCCAAGAATCATGCCAGCTTTCGATCTAAACTTGTGAACGTTTTCCCGGCCCCAAGCACGGACCCAATGCTAATGAAATCTGCCACCATATCTTTCCCCGAGGACACAAACTTCCTGTCCCAGCCGGTTGTGGTTTCCAATTACCTGAGGCCCCTCATATCGGAGTCTAACAAGGAAAATATGAAAAATATTTCTTGGCAATATCTCTTCAACGAGGACATGCATGCCTCCAACCGGATATGTACCCTTTCTGGTTGCTTAAGCTGGTACTTATATTATTTTCTCATTTCTAACCTTCCCTCAGTTTTCAATTTTGAAGTTGTCCGTTTTAGTCGGTGAGGGCTTTATCCGATGTATAGATGAAAATGAGCACCTCAAAGGGAAATCGGATGCCCAAGATAAAGAGATCTAGCGCCTCAAAGGGCTTCTTCAACAAAAAGAGGCACAATTGCAGCAAGTGGGTGATTTGCCCAACGTTCGAACTGAGCTGGACCGAGTAAGGGCAACTATCTCCGAGCAATGAATGACGTTGAGCTTGTCACCGAGGAAAACAAAACTTTCAACAAAGAGAATGAAAAACTCTTCCAAGACGTGAAGTCCTTACTCAAGAACTCGACAAAAAATAAGAGGTTCGGCACTACCAAGCTCAACAGATAGAATTTATGAATACTGAACTCGACCCCCTTAACGCTGAGCTTGCTGCAATGGATGCAAATAGGGTTGTCGACCTTGTTGCGCTGAAGATAGCTCAAGATCAAGCCGACCAACAAGCCCAAACCAATGATGGGCTAAGAAATAAGCTCGAGGCCTCGAACCAGAGGTATACTGAGATCTCTACCCAACGTGCTCAGGTTTGGACTGAGCAAGACCAGACTTTGGCCGAAGTGGAGGCTAAGGTATCTAGACAATACTAAAAACTGAGCACATAAAATGTAACGTCTAAAGATTCACCTTGGAACATGCTCGAGATGGGATCTTAGAGATTGATGACAAGACTGAGGAGGCAAAAGAGATCGAGCTGAAAGCCTATTGTAAGCTACACGACGACAATTCCGAGGAAGACCCAGAGGACTCCAGATCCGAGTCTGATTAAGATCCTGGCTTTCATGCCTTTATACTTTCTTTTTGTTTTTTCCTTCAACATGTTTTGCTCTGGCCTTTTTCGGCCTTGTTTATAAAATGAATATCCTTTTAATCAAGTTTGTTCTATCTCTTAGCATTTGTTATTGCTTTCTTGTTTACAACAACTTCACTAAACAAACTCTTAACCCTATTCGGGCTAACTGCCTCCAATTTCGGAGTTTAACTTAAACAAACCATCACTTAGTTTGCCTAGAGTCGAATGATAATTTTTTGTCTTAAAAATAACTTAAGTAAATTGTACAAACTTTTACTCTTAATTTGCTTTATATCGGGCAATTTCTTCTGATTTTTGGGTCATTCAATGACTAAATATAAGGATCTTATTTCGGGCATGCATATTAGAACTTCATTTATTTCAAATTTCTTAGATAATTTCAAGTGTCTTTAAGAATAGGCTGGGTTTTTTCGAACTGATGCCTCACAATCACTTATTTTTGTTCCAGATGTATTTACAATGACAGTCTCTAGTTAAGAACTTTAATAAATTCATTAGCTCATAAGCCTAAAGGTTTTATCAATTGTCTGAATGCAAGAGTATTCAAATGAGTATAATCGAGGAAAATCTCGAACAAAAGTGAGGTTAGAAATGATGATATCAGGGATAGAGTGGGAGTGGCCTCGGTGGAGGATAAGATGTGAGAAGCGAGGTTGAGATGGTTCGGACATGTGCAGAGGAGAGTCACAAATACCCCAATGCGGAGGTGTGAGAGGTTGGCTATGGACGGGTTCATGAGGGGTAGAGGTAGGCCGAAGAAGTATTGGGGAGAGGTGATTAGATGGGATATGACACAGGTGCAACTTACTGAGGATGCATGTAGTCAGTGCCGGCTCAATGGGTAGGCAACTAAGGCAATTACCTTAGGCACCCAAAATTGAGGGGCCCCAAAATTCATAATTTATATATTAGAAAAATATTATTAGTAAGAAAATATTACTAATTTATTTTTGAAATGTGATAGAGGATTTCAGATAAATAATTCAAATTTCATAACAAATACTCCCTCCGTTTAAAAAAGATTGTCTGGTTTTGACTTGACACAAAGTTTAAGAAAGTAGAGAAAACTTTTGAATCTTGTAGTCTTAAATTAAAAATGTGTTGAATGTATAAAAATGACATTTAATCTTGTGGTCTTAAATATGTCATGTGGAAAGTTGGAATAAAAGAGTTGTTAAAAAGGAAAGAGACATTATTTTTTAAACAAACTAAAAAAGAAAGTAAGACAAACTTTTTGAAACGGAGGAAGTATGTATATATGAAAACGAATAATTTGATGACGATATTGATAAACTTTTTTTCTGATAGTATTTTTTTTAGAACTCATTTTTTTTTACTAATAAAGAGTGCATCAAGTCATTGTTCAAATTAAATGGACAAATATTACAAATGAGTGAAATTATGTTGATACTTAATGAAAAATGAATTGATATTATTAGAGTATGTAAATTATAAAAAATATATAAGATCAATGAGTGTTTTTTCAAAATATATTACACAAGTCTTTGTGATAATTAGATACTCCTCAATAGTGAAAGCTAGTAGATAACCGGGTGAACATCAAGATAGTACAAGATATTACGTATAATATTGCTAATGAATTTTTTATTATAAATTTTGTTAATAAATTTTAGACATCTTATTATGATTTGGTTTTAGACCAACAATTTTGTTGAGCTGACTGCGTGTAATTGTGGTGGGGAGGAGTGGGCTCCTTTTTCACTGTCTAACAATAATTGTAGAGCCAAATGATATTTGTACAGAAAAAGCCAAAGTTGGTGAGGGCTAGCTTTTACCAATAAAGTGATCAGTGGGATGCATATTAATCCCACCATGAGCAATTCAAGAATAGACATCGGTCCCGGACATAGCTGGATGACATAGCTGGATGGCAGTGTGGGTTTAAACGGTGGGAGCAATTTGTTTTATTGTGGGTAGGACCTTGTAGTTCAGTTGATCAGTCACATCTCGCGATTTACGGCTAGTAGTGCTTAGAGATCGGGATTACTGTCTCTGAGAATAGTCTGGCATAAGCTGGTAAGCTCGATATAAAAAAAATAGACATTGTTACTATACTAGTATACTCAATAGTCAATGCTGCTTAAAGTTCCATTCTTTCCCTTTTCTTGCTGTAATCCAACTCAGTTACAACAGGAGCATCTTTAATCTGGTTTCTCTTCAATACTTTTGCCTTAATTTTATTGGATTGGATTTCATCTGTTGGATAAATAATGGGTGGATCTATTGTATTTGTAGTTTGATCTTGTGATGTTTTAATGAAAACAATGTTTAATTTGCTTATTATTTCTATATCTATCGGAAACAACCTCTCTTACCCCACGAAGGTAGGTGTAAGGTCTTGTACATGTTGTCTTCCCTAGAGCCCACCTTGTAGCATTATATTGGGTACGTTGTTGTTTTGTTGTTTATTTCTAGATCTAAACATCTTGAATAAGTTGCAACTTGCAACTGACTAGCATCATTTTTTGGAGAATGAATTTTCTTGTGAGTTTGATGTGTATAATAACAGAGCATATTGGGGTGTGTGTGGGTGAGTGGGTGGGGGTCAGAACTGTTGAATGAACTTTGTTTCTATGTAGTTTTCTTTTGGGGGTTGGGTTGAGGGTGGGTGGAGGTGGGGTGCTTGATGAAGATGCTGTCATTTAGCCTTTAAAAAGTTAACTTCTACTAAAAGATAAAATAGATTTTCAATGAATTTGGTAGGAAATTGTTAAATCACGTTTAATATCTTGAATTCGTATTGTAAATAGAGAATTTAAAGCTGCAAGGATTTTCTTGACTAATTAAGTGTCATGTTTATTCTTGTATATGATGTCGAGCTCTCTTTGAAGTTGGTAAATCAAATAAAATCAACCATGCTTCTATATGAATCCTGGATATCCATTTCATTTTAGTCAGAAACTGGAGCCTAAATAATATATGTAGGAAGTAGAATTAACACATTTTATTTAAAGCATATGAACAATCTGTTGTTTGAAAGAATAGATAACATTGATTAGCTACCATCCTAAGCAGTACAATATTTGGTGTTATAACCACTCAAATACTAACTACACTTTGAATCAGCAGACTAGGATTGAGCAACAAATTTTGGAATCTAACAACGCACATGGAACATGTTAACAAAAGGAGTCAAAATCATGATTCTACCAGATTACAAGAATGGGATCCAAGAGCTATACTGAAAAATATGTCTTTCCTTGAACAAAAGATTCATCAACTGCAGGAGCTGGTGCATTTAATTGTTGACCACAAAAGTCTAGCTGACATTCAGGGAAGTGACCTTTCAATTCAGCAACAACAGCTAATAACAGCTGATCTTACCTCTATTATTGTACAATTGATATCAACTGCAGGAAGCCTTCTTCCAACCGTGAAGCATCATACACTTTCCTCCGCGAACCCAACTATCAAGCAACTCGGGCAGTTTGATGGTGTCTCGGTTCCTTCTGAAAGAGGTATTAACGCTGGTGCACCACCACATAGTATTACTGTTTTTTTAAAAAAGATGGTGTAGAAAAGAGGTTGAAAGTATCGATTGAAAATATCTCTCAATAATTTTATTAAGAATAGATAGCCAACTTTAAAACAGAAAAGTTGCAGAATAATATTCAAAAAACCTAAAATATCTCGACAACCTAAACTATCTAACATAAATTCAAATTTAAATAAAGTAGACTCCTCGTACAACTAAACTACTTATTGATCAAATCAGCAGTAACAGAAGCAATTTTAAAAAATGTGACTAAGGCGGAAGGTCAGGCCAATCATGTTGATATAATGGGAAATAGTGGCATTGAACAAAATCATGTAGTTGATGAACATGACGCGAAAGATGAAGATGAATCCCATGAGGAAGAGAACCTTCCTCCTGGTTCATATGAGATTCTGCAGCTGGAGAAAGAGGAAATTCTTGCACCTCACACTCACTTTTGCACAATTTGTGGGAAGGGATTTAAGAGAGATGCCAATTTGCGGATGCACATGAGGGGTCATGGGGATGAATATAAAACTCCGGCTGCTCTTGCAAAGCCTCACAAGGAGCCTAATAGCTCTGGGACGGAGCTTATTAAAAGGTATTCCTGTCCTTGTGTTGGTTGCAAGCGCAATAAGGAGCATAAAAAGTTTCAGCCATTAAAGACTATCTTATGTGTGAAAAACCATTACAGAAGAACCCACTGTGAGAAAAGCTATGCTTGTAGGACGTGCAACGTGAAGAAATTTTCAGTTATTGCAGATCTTAGAACGCATGAGAAGCATTGTGGTAAAGATAAATGGCTTTGTTCTTGTGGTACAACCTTTTCCAGGAAAGATAAGCTCTTTGGACATATTTCCCTTTTCCAAGGACACACACCTGCAATTCCTCTAGATGAAACCAAAGGTTTTGCTGTGACATCTGATCAAGGCCAAACCAGTGAAGCAACTAAAGAGGCTGGACAGATAGGTTTGGAGGTAAATGTTCAGAAAGGCAGTGGGCTAAACAATACTATGAATGTAAAAGAGAGTGCAGATAATCCTGGCAGTTATTTCTCATCTTTGAACTCTGAAATTAGCAAGCTTAGCGAACTCCAAGAGTTTCCTCGACCACCATTTGAGGACCAAGAAAACTCATTCTCTTTTTTGCTGTCAGGCTCATGTAATTACCCTTGGAAGGCCAGAAAAATATAGGTTTTACTGTAATGGAATAGCTCAAGCGAATTTGTCTTTGGCTTGATATAGCAGTCTGTTTTCTTGTTATGTCAGTTCTTTTCGATAACAAGTGACGTCTCTTCTCAGTGTACTGCTCTTTTTTTTACTGCTTTAAATGTTATATCTGATTAGACTAGGTATGATTTGGTTAACTTGCAAGTCTACAATCCCAGCTTCTCGGAACTACTTCAGTTGCAGCAGGTCAACAAAAAATGCATTAGTCGTCAAATGCCTTTTTATAGTTGAGAGGAAGATATATTTCCTAGATAATCCTTGATATCTATTAATCTGCTTTTAGGTACAAACAGAATTCACTAAAAAATACTGCTCCTTAATTACTTACGCAAGAGAAAAATATATACTTTGATTTAACTATATATCTGATGGTATTTCTATGGTACTTTATAGAGCAGTACGGGAAGTAATAACTATTACAAATGTTCGAAAGGATAAATAAATGGTCAATCTTCAAAACTGCCGCATGTGTGTTGTGTCTTGAATCATGATCACCTTGCAAAGCCAATGTTGAGAACTGCCGCAAGTTTGTTGTGTCTTGAATCTTGATAACCTGAGATCAATAAACAACTAAATCTGGATGGTTACAACGTTGTGTGTTGAGTCGAGGATAACCCTCTATTCTTAAGACAAGATTGCCCCGTATATATGCTTTTACGTTAGCGGGCAATAGTCTCCCAAGATAAAACAACACTTTAATCTCAACACTACAAAGCCAATAGGTTGAGCCTGTCGAAGAAAACAAATATGACTCGACTTGCTGAAGATATGAAAAATGAAGGAAGAGTTTCTGTCTACTCTTCTCTTTTGTCTCTGTGTATATAGTGCGTCTCTGTAGTGTATATCTTGTGTATATAAGGGTGTTTGGTCCATTGTTTTTAAATCACAGTTTGGTCCTTTGTTTTGGCTTGATTTTATTTGTTTTTGATCGATTTTGTGTCTTTTCCGTCTATTTTCTGGCCACTGAATTGAGCCAAATGAAGCTCAATATATAGCAAGGAGAAGGGGCTGTCTAACTGCCAAAACATGGTTGTTAATGGCCATTATGAGGGCATTAAAACAGCCAAGTAATGGTTGTTAATGGCCATTGAAAGGCTGCCCAACTGCCCAAGTAATGGGCTGTTAATGGAGGAGTTAATCAACCAAGTAATGGCTGATTAATGCCTCAAAAAACAGTCCCAACGGTAGGCTTTCTGCCTTTCGTCACCTTCCCAGAAACTTTGGGGACCAAACTGTAAATATTAAAACTTTAGGGATCAAACTGTACATATGAAAAAATTCTGGTCCAAACTGTACATATGAAATTTCAGGGATCAAACTGTACATCTGGCAGAGTTCTCTGGTCCAAAAAGATAATATCAGAAAGACCCGTGACCCGTGACCGGACGGGACGGGCGGGCGGCGGCGGCGCGCGTGTGGGCTTAACCTTGAACCCAAGCACATCTAGGTCTTCCCTCCTTTAAACACATGGGATACCCCTTGGGGATCCAAACCCTTTACCACATTAGAGACTTATATAGAGAGCAATTCTTCATATTCCCACCGATGTGGTAGATTTGTCCCACACCACATTTTCATGCCTCAAACACCTTACTTCGTAGACCAATATCTCTTTCATTTCCCAACGAAATTCGACGATCTTTGGCTCTACGGTCATCTACTCACTTCGTAGATCATGCATGTGTGAAGAGACAAGGTCTCCAACATGCGGAACACTAGTGTTTAATTCATCAAAGATGGGTGGACGCATCTCCCCACCAAAGGCAAATTTCCAACAATCCCCTCTATGAAAGAGAGATTGTGGCGTACACACAAGGTGCCTACATTTCAGCAATCTTTCAGCGAAAAGATATTGCATCAGGAGAGGTAGCTTTCGCTTTGAACCTTCCCTAGTTGAATACCATCGGACTTACTTACTGCGCGGTGAACGTGATGTCTTGAACCGTCAGTGTTTAGTGTAAGCCAAGACAATGATATTAACACAATAACTCTTCTTATTCATTTTCCTTTTTACGTTTCTGTCCGTTGTGGCCATGGACACACTTGGATTCTTAAGTGTGTTCATTTGAGGCGGTCATCCTCGCACTTAAATAGGTGATCTCCTACAAGGTATCCTGCTATACCCCACTTCTCAAGTGTTAGGAATCATTAAAAGTTTCCCCAACCTTAACCTCAACCATTTGAGGATCTTTTAAAAGGTTTTGGAAGCTTAACCTTTACCCACCATGCAGGTAGCACTTTAATGTCTATCGCGGGAACAACTTTGGATTCATGTTTCCTTACAGAAATCATCATCCGAAGTGCTCTTGCTTCCACCGAAGCGCTCAACTGAACCTTTTGCCGCTTAGTTTTCCAATTGAACTAAATTCTTGGGATCTCCAATCAGTATGGTTGGGTTACCACCGCAAATGTTCGTATTGTTTGGGTTTTAAGCCAATTCCCCTAGACAGGCAGAATACTTGATCTCCGGGTAGTCCCTTAGTTAGTACACAAGGATGTGACACCCGTGATGATCAACTGCCATACGGTCTTATGTCTCCGACAGATCCTGAAAGATATGTCCAAACGCCGTCATCCGTGTCCTTCCTGAAGCCGACCGGCTAGCCCACGATGTATAATCGCTGAAGACACGGGTTTCTCCCAATAAGGGACGTCCTCTAAGGAGCCGTGAAGTTACTCAACTTCTTTCATGTTTTGTATAAAGCGATAAACTCTGATTCCATCATGAATCGGCCGATGCAAGTTTGCTTAGAGGATTTTCCAAGACCCACCATACACATTTGCTTGTGGCTTTGGTGTTTTTCAGATCTGATGTCCAGGTTGCATCACAGTTCTCCCGTAACCATGGACATCCGTAATACTATAATCCGTAGATAAGCGAATAACTCAGATATCGTCATATCCGACTTAAAGCCTTCTATTGATCATGTATTAAGATCATCAGTGAACCTCAGTTCAACTAATCTGTTCGTAGGACGATACCAGGTCGGTTGTAGTGTGTACAATACATTGAACTACACATGACCTGTGCATATCGCTCATTGTCTATGGGTGCACCATGATTCCAATCAGTTCTATGATTCATATCCATTGGTGGCTTCAACGAGACTGTCAACTCTCGACCAGTCCGTTAGATGTCTTAGAAATCTAATTCCTAAGATGTCATCTGTGATACCCATATCTTTCATATCGAGACTTTGTTTCAATATGACTTTTACTTTCAGACTGTTGATTCTCCAACTGTTGGCTTTCTAATTTCAGAGTCAATGTTTCTGTGGTCAGATTCATTGTTTCTGTTTTATCTGAAACTTTCAGGACCAAAATTTAAACATTTCAAGGACCAAAATGAAAGTTCAGGAAGAAGCCCAACAGTTCAGCAAACCAATTCTGATCCTCTTCTTCCAACTCTCCGGTTGGAAAGGCTGTTTCAACATTCATGCCATGTAAGACTACAATGACGCTGGATGTGAAGCTACTCATAGGGGAGCACATTTTACAACCCAAAGGTTCTTTTCCCGGAGGAAGATCAACCATTACGCAAGTATGGTTCTATATGATAGAATCTATTTCTTTCTTTAGCTTCTTTCCAAAGTAGTGCTTTTGGAGATGACAATTCTTTGTTAATTGTCCATGGTTCGTTCTCAACCATACAAGCTAGAAGGTATGGAACAAGTCTTTGTCCCCTTTTTGCTCCTTCTCGGTTCTACATCTATAATCCCTGAGTTCTGCAGATCTGAAATATTAAGTTCCGGATAGCCAGCAACTTTCGAGTCCTGTAGATACGGAACGTCTAGTTTCGGACAGTCAGGCCCTCGCGGGTTCTTGTTAACCTTGAGCAATTACTCCTTTTTCCTTTTTCAAGGAAAGCTATCTTCAAAGAATTCAAGATTCTTTACGCCAAGAGGCGATCAACACTATCAAGTTATTTGCGGATCCAGTGGATATGCAATCTACAGCCTTAGGTACAATCGACTTGTTTCAAGTTCCAACTTTTACCAAGCCACCCCACATAATTTGGGCGTACGACTTTGCGCTTGGCTAACACCGTTGGACTGAGGTGAGAAATGAACAGTCGTTTAATGAACGATGCTTCACATTCTCCCCCTCTATCACTACGAATTTCTCAATCCGTAGGCTTAGTTGAGTTTCAACTTCTGCTTTGTAGCGCTTATCCGCTTCAACAACTTCATCTTTGCTTTTTAACAAACAAAGGATTTCATACGTTGTACCATCATCAATGAAGATCACAACGTACTTGTCTCCCCCCTCTATTTTATATAAACTTCAAATCACCGAAGTAGGTGTGACTAAGTTCTAGAGGAGCGGTGCTTCTTTCGCTATTCCCTTTGACGGAATTTGAAAAGGTGATTTTGCCTATTCGTCTACCTCACATTCATTTTGAGGGTTTATGTCGACAGAAGGCAACAATCTCAACATCGTTAGCTTTTGAATGACTTGTTATTTAACGTGTCTTAATCTATGATGGCAAAGATGCACGGATTACAAATATATCATTCATTTGGCTACAGACGTACTGTACCATTCTTAGTTATTACAGACATGTTGGACTAGTCTCAAACCAGCTTGACCAACAGCGTCCCTTAAACCAAGTTAGGAACATGTATCACCTCAGCTTAGAGTGATCTCATTCCCTGAAGTCCTATTGAGGACAACCTTTTCAACCCCTTATACTTTAGAGGTGGCGTTGCTTCACATGAACAACCTATTGCAGACTGAGTGTCCAACTTCTTTTCTGCCTTTCTTTAGGCCTTCAGATCATTTCAGACCTGGAAACTCTGACCCACCTTACTAGGTGTCCATTATTTTTCCTATGAAATGAATTCTGGCCCCACTCCAGTCGTCCGGAGGCTTTATATGACTGAGTGTCCAATATCATCATATCAAAGGAATTTTGGCCCACTCCAGTCGCCCGGAGGCTTTATATGACTGAGTGTCAAATATCATCCTATGAAGGATCTTCTGCCAAATAGTATGACAGGCTCAACGTCTTTAACTTTTAGACTTCTTCCGTTATGATTGGTGCCCAGATAATTCTTGGCGCTTACTTAAGAATGGTAACAGTTTTCGCACAGTTAGTGGATCTTACTCCCTCGTATGTGCGAACATACTTTACTCACTTTTAATAATTACACTTAAAAGAACGGATCTTTTTAAGTTGCTTTACAATCCAATCTTTAAACGGAAAAGAAGATGAGATTAAACTTCTGATTTTTAAAGCGTAAGGAATATAAATTATTTTCATATTCCTCCTTACTTTAATCAATTTTTAATCAGACCTCATTTAATCTTTATTCTTGACAAGTAAGAAAAACTATTTATCCCAATTTCGGATTCTGGCTCACTTCAGTCACTTCATCAGACTGAGTGTCCATTTCCTTCTTACCATTATTCGGATCTTTTGTCTGGGATAGATACAGGCCTTCTGCTGCAAGATAGAAGTACATCTTCAGTCTTCTCCTCTTGTCCCAGTTGACATCCTCAAGCTCTCGTGAGCGGTTGTTCCAACCAGTCTTGGTAGCGGTGACACCATGAACACGTTCATCATCATCACTCTCTTCTACCAGAAAACCATTGTCATATCCAGATTTGGTCACACAACTTTTGACCGACATCTTTCGAACACTAATAGTATTACAATACAATCTTGTCTTAAATTGATGGTATTTCTATGGTACTTTATAGAGCAGTACGGGAAGTAATAACTATTACAAATGTTCGAAAGGATAAATAAATTGTCAATCTTCAAAACTGTCGCATGTGTGTTGTGTCTTGAATCTTGATTACCTTGCAAAGCCAATGTTGAGAACTGCCGCAAGTTTGTTGTGTCTTGAATCTTGATAACCTGAGATCAAGAAACAACTAAATCTAGATGGTTACAACGTTGTGTGTTGAGTCGAGCTAGCCCTCTATCTTTAAGACAAGATTGCCCCGTATATATGTTTTTACGTTAGCGGGCAATAGTCTCCCAAGATAAAACAACACTTTAATCTCAACACTACAAAGCCAATAGGTTGAGCCTGTCGAAGAAAACAAATATGACTCGACTTGCTGAAGATATGAAAAAGGAAAGAAGAGTTTCTGTCTACTCTTCTCTTTTGTCTCTGTGTATATAGTGCGTCTCTGTAGTGTATATCTTGTGTATATAAGGGTGTTTGGTCACTGTTTTTAAATCCGCAGTTTAGTCCTTTGTTTTGAGCAGTTTTCGTATTTGTTTTGATCGATTTTGTGTGTCTTTTCCGTCTGTTTTCTGGCCACTGAATTGAGCCAAATGAAGCTCAATATATAGCAAGGAGAAGGGGCTGTCTAACTGCCAAAAAATGGTTGTTAATGGCCATTAGGAGGGCATTAAAACAGCCAAGTAATGGCTGTTAATGGCCATTGAAAGGCTGCCCAACTGCCCAAGTAATTGGTTGTTAATGGAGGAGTTAATTAGCCAAGTAATGGCTGATTAATGCCTCAAAAAACAGTCCCAACGGTAGGCTTTCTGCCTTCCGTCACCTTCCCAGAAACTTTGGGGACCAAGCTGTAAATATTGAAACTTTAGGGACCAAACTGTACATATGAAAGAATTCTGGTCCAAACTGTACATCTGGCAGAGTTCTCTGGTCCAAAAAGATAATATCCCCGTGCCCCGAGACCGTACGGGCGGGCGGCGGCGCGCATGTGGGCTTAGCCTTGAACCCAAGCACATCTAGATCTTCCCTCTTTTAAACACATGGGATACCCCTTGGGGATCCAAACCCTTTATCACATTAGAGACTTATATAGAGAGCAATTCTTCCTATTCCCAGCGATGTGGTAGATTTGTCCCACACCACATTTCCATGCCTCAAACACCTTACTTCGTAGACCAATATCTCTTTCATTTCCCAACGAAATTTGACGATCTTTGGCTCTACGGTCATCTACTCACTTCGTAGATCATGCATGTGCGAAGAGACAAGGTCTCCAACATGCGGAACACTAGTGTTTAATTCATCAAAGATGGGTGGACGCATCTCCCCGCCAAAGGCAAATTTCCAACAATATCTTGGCTTAATAGTATATGTATCATACGTCCCCACTCCCGGGTTGGAATCCCCTCCAGTGATTTATGGTCTAGGAATGCTCAATACCCGTCTTGATAGAAGCCACATGTTCCTATAAATATTAATGGCCCGATTGCATTTGTCTTCCTCTAACACACTTTATATCTACCCAAACAAAGAATGAAGTTCCCCGGATATAGCTAGATAACAAAGGAGATTAATTTAAAACTCAGGTGAAGGCCTGGAACGTGATTTTGAATCCTGGTGAGAGCACTTTGTTTTCTTTTGGTCATTCAGCTGCTCTGTTCTCAAACTCCGATCATTTAGGCACATCCCGCGATTTACTGGTAATAGACTATAGTATTGAGGGACCGGTACTACTATTTTCATGAATAGTCTGGCGTAAGCTAGGAAGCTGGATACATAAAAAAAAAAAAAAAAAAAGGAAAGAATGAAGGTATAGAAAGGAATGACATAAGCTGACTTGCTCAACCATTTGTAGGTACGGCAGATGCAATCGGGCCATTTAATCCTTGTAGGAACATGTGGCTTCTATCAAAATGGATATTGAACATTCCTGGACAATAAATTACTGGAGGGGTACTTTTCTAAATTATACAAGAGTACATCATATGAATTATAATCAAGCATGACTGCTCAAATAATTATTAATTAATTAGTAATGGTTTCATAATAAATATACAACAAAAGAAATAGAATAGAAAAATATACTTAAACTTTCTTCCCAACAAAAGGAGAAAGACCACCACTATTAGAAAAGAAAAAATGAAAAACCTACCCGTTCGAAACGCTAAAAAATAGTCACGATGAGGGACACCTTCTTAATCGGACGTGAAATAATAGTTGACACTCCAATGAAGATTTTCAAAAGGCTTGTCATATCCACTAAAACTATTTGCGACCGCGACGAGGGAGGAGCCGGCGGCAATGAAGGGACGACGGCGGCCGAATGTGGATGATAGATTGTCACTCAAGTAACCAACCACAGGCTGAACAATCATGCCAGAAATAGGACCACAAAGCCAGATGAATGAAGCATATGTGTGTGGAATACCAAGTAGTTGTATATAAGGAGTTAATAAAGAGAGTTGAAGTGCCCATCCGAATTGAGTTCCAGCTGCTATGGATGCTACCATTAATATTTTCCAACGTGCTGGCAGTGGCAGTGGATGTATATATTTTTCATCTTCAATTTTCGCGTCTATGTTACCACTGTGCATTGAATATATATGTAAATAATGCATCTTTCATCTAACTCAACCTCAAAAGCTAACTTATAGGGTGAAAATTGTCCAAGTCCATACGAAGAGTCCATGTTTCCATTCCATTTCCGATGTGGGACTCTTAACACTCCCCGCACGCCCAGATCTCGTTAACTGGAGCGTAGACAATATAATTTGGAGACCCAACATCGGTGAACAAAGAATTGGAATGGGTCTGGCTCTGATACCATGTAAAGAATGGATCTTGGACCTAACTCAACCCCAAAAGATAGGTTGTAGGGTGAGAATTGTCCAAGTCCATATAAGGAGTTCATGTTCCCATTCCATTTTCGATGTGGGACTCTTAACAATATATATATATATATTTGGTGTATACTTGATCAGTGTTTTTAAGTTATGGCGATCCAAAATGACCTGGACACACAAAACTGTGAAAATAAAACAAGTTATAGGTAAGTAAAATGATTAGACATTAGAGTGATATCGACTATATGGTAGAAAATAAAAGTTTAGTAAGTAAATAATTTGAAAATTATCTAACTTAAACTTCACATAATGATGTCAAAGAAAATTGAGTAAAATGTGTGTTAAATATTATAATTGGCTGAAAAGGTAAAACAAAACAATCTTCTATTTTTTTAAGGTTCAAATTCTACTACCAACAGCTCACATAATCTTATATTTTATTCTCGCTTAAGTAAGTAGTTTGGTAAATATGAACTTTTATATGGGATAAAAAAAATCAAAGGCACTTATTTAAAAGCTGAAAGAAATTTTTTACGTAGTATTTTTCACCAAAAGTTGGATCAAATCTCTAAAATATCTGTTTTGGTACTGAAAAAGGAAAAATCATAACAGATAGATAGAGGAGATGTTCTTGTTCTCTCTTATTTCTTCTCTTTTTCTTTTTTTTCTTAAAAATATGTATGGAGTCTTCCACGACTCCAAGAGAGAAAGAAAAAAGAAAAATTATTTAATCTCTTGTCCAGTTCTTGAGCTTTTTTTCTTTTCTTGGATTCTTCTAATGGAAATGAAAAACACCAAATATGAAATCTACCTATGTGATAAATCAAGAGTATTCCGTGACTTAGATATCTCTTTAAACAGAAATCCAGTTATTAGAGAGCGTGTCATTCTTTCATTAATTTCTACTGTCTTCTTAATGTTTATAAATGACTTGATTGTATAAATATTCTTTGCATGTATAAAGCTTAAACTTTATATTATGTACTAATTAGTTTAATAATTAATACTGTTTGTGAATTGTTATCTTTAAAATGGAAGAAATAAAATTTCTTGCCCTCTCATAATTTGAATAGAAGAAAATAATTTGTTTAGATCTCTTATGTGTTTTTTTCAGATCTTTTATGTGTAAAAAATAAAAATCTATTGCAATTAATCATAAAATTAAAAAAAGTTCATAAAGGGCCAAAAACCATTTCTCCCTCTTTAAACTCATATCGATCTCTCTACTCTATTCCCATTAGTCCATCTACTATTTGGAAACTGGAAAATACGACTAGTCTGAGAACTAGCAAGGCGGGAAAGAGATTAACGACTAGTTCCGAAAGTAAGCTGATAATTCAAACGTTTCAAGCCCGAGCAAATGACACAAGTGGATTTATCTTTGAGAAAAAGCAAGAACAAGAAAAGACAGGTGCAGTGTGGTAAGAAAAGAAATAGAATCTCAACTTCCGTTTATGGACATCAACCCCAATTAGAGAAAGTAATGCAATAATCACTTGCTCATAGTCTAAAAAAACTCCACTGGTAAGGAAGAAAGGCAAATATAGGAGAAACAAAGAACAAGCTTTTGATTATTAAGGTTAAAATAAATAGAACATTCTGTAGTTCTGTACATATGATGATGGAACTGTAAGAGTCACATTCATTCACTCCCCTAAAAAGCTCTACTCTATCAAACCTATCCACCAGCTCTTGCAAGCAAAGAGGTTTCAAGATACCATACAATACTCAACCAGGGTAGAAACCAACTTTTCCTTTTAGGAAGCGAAAAAAGAAAGATGATGAAAAATCACCTTCACTCATCATATATAGTACCCTAAATTTACCGGAAAATATGCAGCAGAACAGATAGCAGATTATTGTGTTTCTGTAAACTAGGACAACACAAACTAACATATACAACTGCAGTAGAGGAAGATAATTTGGCTCATGCAGAAAGGCAGCCATTGCATAAAAGAATAACCAAATGCAGCAGAAAAATGGCGCCTCAAATAAAGGATCCCCTTTCTGCCAACCCAGCTATATCAATTTTACCATTATGCACCTCGAATCGTGTCGACTCTATCGATGAGATCCAAAGCTTTGAGCCGATCAATGTC
This sequence comes from Anisodus acutangulus, assembly GCA_029783415.1. Classification (NCBI taxonomy): domain Eukaryota; kingdom Viridiplantae; phylum Streptophyta; class Magnoliopsida; order Solanales; family Solanaceae; genus Anisodus; species Anisodus acutangulus. Next base: position 2,627,719 of record CM056495.1, read on the forward strand.
AAAGTCGATCACTGGAACAGAAGACACTCTCCTAACGGGAAAGGGGTCCTTCTTGGTTTCACGTATAGGGGAATGGTTACTACTCTTACTCAGCCTGTGGAACTTGCTCAACCTTGTTCTTGCAGTATCAAATTCTTGAGACTTGCTAATTCCAGGTGTCAGTTTTCTCTTGCTTACATCCCGAAGCATCTCTTGGTCTTCAACTGTTAATGCAGGAGATGGAGAACTTGGCTTATGTGTTAACTGATTCATCTTTTGATTAGCGTAATAGGATGGAGATTTCACGGGAGATCTGACTCCACCATTTGTAGAACTTCTTGACTGAGTGACAAGATAATGAAGCCACACCACCAGGTCAAGAATATAAGCTTCAGTTTTCTCCTTATCGGCATGATAGAGTGTCTCAATTCGAAGTAGATCAGTCTGGCCAGCAGGTTTCCTGTTCATTTCAGATTAAATGAATATAAATGTTTGCCATAAAACTGGTTCAATAGGTAAAGAACAAGTTTTCTCTAATTGAGCTCACCCTGTATTTGCCCATTCTCCAACCCATCCAAAGCCATGGTGGGCCCTGTAAAAGTTATTCTCATTAACACTGTAATAATGACTGGAAAAAACAATCTGAACCAGTAAAGCCAGGGGCTAAAAAAGTTGAAATGAGCCAAGGTATACTGGGATTCTCAGACTCAAACTCTAAGCATTAGAGAGCACAGTTTACTGTATACTAGTGCAGAATGAAAGTAAAATAACAATAAACACAAATAACAATCTGTGGATGAAGGCACTGAAATAGCTGTAAATTAGTGAAATACACAGATTGGAAACCATGATAATCAAGTTAAAAATCATCTATAATTTTCTATTCAGATACAAAGACATAATTATTGAGGTCCGAATTTCTAACTTTCCAGTACTAATTGATAATATATCCATCTACGGTATATTCTTAACAATATATATTGTTTTGCCGACTATGTTGTTAATATCACCTTCTTCTAAATAAAGATGAACCTCATAAACAAGGATCATCAGCAGGCTGGTTTTTGCTATCGCACATGTTTTAGGGCATTGCATCTTCACTGAACTGCTACTAAGCGATGCAAAGAGCAGCTTTGACAACATTGGCTTAGAAGTCTAATACTTTTCTCAACTCCCGTAGACAAGTGTATACCAAAAAATATAGAACCTACACCAAAATATGGTTCTAGATAAAAAGACAAGCTTCTATTCAGGTAGTGATTTCATGGGTGCACCAAAAAAGACACTAAAAACAAGGGACTATTCTTCAATTTTACAAAATCATTTATGACTCCTCCAAACACTTTTATTTCTATCCTTTCTTATTACCCACATAACTAGGTAAGCAACATCCCATGTTCTTTGACTTCTCCTCTTTCTGAAAGCCCAGCTGTGCAACGCCTCCTCTACTGTGCCCGTCATCAGCCGTTGTAATCCGAACCAACTAACAACCCCCCCCCCAAAGAAAAAAAACAAGCATGTTGCACCTGATAATAGTAGATGGTCTACGTCTTCATGTGCACATTGGCACAAGAAGCAACAACTAATTTAAGTGATCCTTCTCTTAAATTCTCTGTTGTCAATATCGCTCCCTTAGCTTCTAACCATGCAAAGAAATAAATCTTTCTGGACGTCTTATAGATAGGTATCTCTATCGTCAAAGATCCATCTTTCTTTTATAAGGGTATGGATAAAGTCCAGAATCGATCTAGATCTTGATTCACTATTTCCATATTTTTTTTCTTGATTTTGACTGATTTTCCTTTTTTTGGACAAGTAATAAATCTTAATGCAGGCAAGGGAACATTTCAGTAGTATTTAATACTATTATTATCATTCTATTATTATCTCATCTTTATTCTTCAATTTTATGACTACTGGTGTTTCTTATGCTTTGGTTATCGTGCTATTTTTGCTGTCAATATTTCTCTTTTCTTAGTGTTTCCATCAAAGCTTCTTGCACTCTTGTATTTTTCAAACTTGTTTTGAAAACGCTTCTCTTGAGCCAAGGGTCTATCGGAAACAGCCTATGTACCTCCACAAGGTAGGGGTAAGGTTTGCGTACACTCTACCCACCCCAGACCCCACTTGTGAGACCATGCTATTGTTGTTGCAGACAAGGCAACATCGTTTTTTTAATTATTACTTGTTGGGTCAGAGCATACACCTGAGGATCCACGAGGAAAGGTGCGGGAAAATTGACTCCTCTTACTAGCAACTTATTATAGTATGTCTTGACTATAAACACACCGTCCTCTTCCCCCAACTCCACATATCTGGCATGTGTGGTGTGTTCTGTCTATATAGCAGTTCCAGCGAATTTTAGAACTCACCCATCTCCCAATAATTAAGATTCCTCCTAAATCTCAAATCACAAATCTACTTCCCCCTCATATATCCTTTGGACTTTCAGCTCTCCCTGACATGGCATGAAACTTTGCAAATGTTGGGGAAGACATGCGCACTCTTTTCGCACTGCTTGTGCTTCTGCCCCCTCATGTGGCCACTAAAATCTTTTCAGTCGTTCATGATGCTCCTCCACATCCCACGCCCATACGGAAGTATGATGTCTCTATTCCCCCCCCCCCTATCCATAACGACATACTTTTTTGCTACAACTTCCCTTCATAAAGCATGTGCCTTCCTCCCTAATCTCCAAATTCACTTCCCTAGTAGAGCTTTATTGAAAGTCTTCCACTACAAGTCCTTATTTCCTTGGAAACATGATTGCTGCCCACTTAACTGAGTGAATTTTCATAGTTACATCACCAGCATCCCATAGGAAATTCCGCTAAAGTCTTTCTAACTTTTCAGTCACAGTAATCAATGCCTGCAACAACGAATAGATGATATTTTCCAACATGTACTATGTGGAATGTTTGTCCAGTGATCACCTTTAGGTTTGTCATGTTCAAATATTTAGACCTATTCTTGAAACCTAAAACTTCTAAATTGTATCAAAAGAGCTTCTGAAGGTCCACAAATTTCTTCAGAATTTCTACCTCTCGTCTTCCAAAGCATCATGACACGACATGAAATTAAACATTTTATTCTAAATTCTCATTGTTGTATTCATTTCTTGAAATTTTAACATTCCAGGGTTTTTATATTGATAGAATTGGAAGGAGATTGACAGTATTAGATAGAGCATAGGCCAGGATTAGTTTTTGTGGAAAGTAAGAGGAAAGGCTGAGTAGATCTTAATCAGAAAAAAGGACAGTGTGGATAATTTAATAACACATTCCTGTTCACACAAAATGGATAGAAGTTGAGGGGAAGAAAATTTCCAATGGAACTTTTTAGCAGGCCGAAAAAAGGCCCGAGTTACTAAGGAGAAAAGTAAGGATACTACACTGATAAGATGAAATGCTACACTTGATCTTAGCCAAAGGATGAAGCATAAGTACATCATGGAATCTAATATGAAGTAACTCTCTTCTTTACATTCTTTCACCATAAAAAACAAGCATTCTTTTGCTTTCTTTTCTTCCATATAGTTTTATTTTTTCTAATCCAAATATACTATATGGGAAACAATATAGCACTTTTTCATGCAATTCCCCTTATTTAATGTTGCTCAGTTTAGCTCATGTAAAATCTACAAGAGAAAAAGAAAGATAACCTCCAAACATACATCCGACTGAAAAAAGATTCTCAAGAAAACTCAAATTAGAATTACTTTGAGTACCCACTGATATAATATAGCTGACCAGAACTTTATCAAAATAATATAGCTGACCAGAAAGTCTTCTTTGGACTAAGAAATATATGAAGAATCATTGGAAAACTGTAGCCAATGAATAATATATTGCTAGGGATTGTATGTTTTACTTGGTTGTATTGGTTGCCATGGGAACAAGCCACTGCAGTGTTTTCTCCATTTCAGCCTTGATTTGTTGCACCGTTAACTGCACCAAAAGAGTATCTGGAGTATTAGTAACATTCAATGACCAAAAAGAAAGAAACTTGCAGACACCTCAAAAAAAAAAAACTTAAAAGACAAAATAAAAGTACCTCTTCCTTGAGCTGGAAGGATTGTAATTTGAATCGCAAAGCTGACTTAATGCTTGGTGGCAACCCTTGGTATAAAGCATCTCTTGTATTTGGGGGCACCGAACCTGATCGAGTAACCTGATCATATAAAATATGGTACTCTTATTTTTGTTTTTGTATCTGATTAGAAATATGTAAACAAAATAAAATACTTTACAATCAGAAGTTTACATGTCCTGACAACCTTGTAGGTTAACATGGGTACTAATCCAGAATACCAATTAGTTACAATTTCAGCAAGATTGTGAGACTGAAAGAAATATGATTCCATTACTTAAGGGACCTCTACTGACTAAAGAAAGAGTGCTAAAATTCAGAAACACCCCAAGTTCAGGGTACTAGGAGTAAGCATTCTCATATAATATTCTCATACAATGTATCTGGCTTGTCTAGTGAGAATATTTTTTAGGAGAAATATAACTCTTCATAAAAATAGCTTTGGCACCACACCTATCCTGGGTTAACCAAAAGTCTCGTTTGAACTAATCTACGATCCAGCTATGAGAAATAATTGACTTCCAAATATTTACAAGTCCCTAAGACCCCAACATAGGGTGGGCATTTGGTACTTCGGTTTTCGTTTTTTCGACTGTATATACTGAATACCAACTCGTTAATTGTTCGGTTCGCTTCGCTTTTTTCTTCTTAGGTTCGGTTTGGTTCTTCGGTATTGGTCTGGCAGTTGAGTTCTTTAGATTTTCTTCCTTTCCATTATGCTAAATGTGTGTTCTTATATATAAAAGCCTTACCAGTTGTAAAATAAATCAAGATTGAACTTATCTGTAGAAGGGTCTTCAAACTTTGCATCGTAAAATGTGAGACGTATTTGTAAAGCTTCAAACTTTGCATGTAAAGATGTGAAATAACTCCACAAAACTGGATTAAACACCAGTAAGAAAGTCCTGTTAAAATTTACTTTCCTTCTATTTTATGATCTACATTAGTGGTAGAATATTTACTTTCTTTTTTATTCTGGGAATATTCTTGAACATTTACTTTCCTTCTAAGTCTAGGATCTACATTAATTGCAGAATATTTAGTTTTCTTTTAGTTTAGTATCTATAAGAAAAAAAAAACATATTCTCCTTATTTTATTCTCTTTAGTAACTTATAAATAGTGATGTACACCTTTTGGTATACCCCTTGTATATGGTCAGTTATTTGGCCTTGTTTATGAATGAAATATATTTACCTGATCAAAAAAAAATAGCCATGTACTCTTCTATTTTCAATCTATACAAAGAGTTATCATTCATTCTTTCTTCAATTTTCTCTGTAGTTTCTTCGATTTCGTAACAAGTCCTCAGATTCAGTTGTTATTGATATATTACTATATGTGTGTGTGTGTGTGTGTATAGATTCAGATACTTTAGAGGATATGAAATAGGTTAATTCATTTGACTGCAGCTTTGTGTTTATTTCTAAAAATAATGACATTCTCACCAGATTGGAACAATTTAAAAGTCGAAAAGGGGATGCAATTATAAAAGGTTTGGTTTTTCAGTTAAACCAAAATACCAAAATTTTAAAACCGAATACGAACTTTAAGAAACATTAAAACTGAAATTGGACCAAAGAACCAAATTAATTAAGTTCGGTCTGGTTTTTCCGTATTTTTGCTCACCCCTACCCCAACATGAGGCATAAAAGCCCAGCTATACATGAGGACCATAAAGTTCGGGCAACAAAGAAAAGATTATAAGCTATACACGAGGACCATAAAATTTGGGTAACAAAAGAAAAAGACTACATGTTTATTTTTTTTTAAAAAAAAAAAAGCCAAACATCAAATTCAAGTCAAAAAGAAAAAAGAGCTTAAGTTAATATAGTAAGCCCACCTAACAATGATTCAATGTCTTCAAAAAAATACAAGACTAAGAGTAAGTAGGTGAGATAATGAAAACCATGAAAGCACTTGGAGTAAGAGTTCAAATGCATTCTCTAATGAATCATGACCGTAAAGTATTGTTTTCTAAATCACATGAACAAGTCACCTAATCTTGGGGTTCTAGTTATCGATTTAAAAGACTAGTTATGATATGAAATTCACAAATTTAATGGCAATTTGAGTATTTTCAATGTGGCAGCTTGTGCAGCATTCGTTTTTGGTTCAAACAATAAACCTCCATTGATTTATTGTGATTTCCGATAGATAGCTTATACAGTTTTATGGAACATAAAAAGAGATGAGAGCATATGTATTGGGATTAAGATGTTGATTGACCGAGTGTACACGAACATTAAAGAGGAAGATAAATGTTTGATATATTTACGACGAGAAATAAATAAAAGTATTTTAGCTTAATGGAGGAGAAGATACCGACTTCATTCCACATTCCATAAAGGATATGAATGAACCCAAAAATTTAATGATAGTGTCAACAATGCTGCTTCTCTAATAATTATATGTGCATGAGATGCTTACAAGCGTATCAATCTGAGTAATGATATTTGCATAATGTAATGCAAGACCCGCAGATCCTAATCTCCGATGGTTGTTTTTTATTGGTCGGTCTCCATCTGCAAGGTTTGGCAAAACTATAGCAATCAGGTCAAAATTTATATAATTCAGTCACTCAAATACATACAATGTAGACACGAAAGATATGATTTAACTCGAAATGCTCAGCACATACAATATGAGTCAAGAAAATAATTAACAGCTGCTTTAATTGTAGTCTTTTCCTGCCTTATAAAACACATTATACCCTTCCTTATAGGAACAAATGAACCAGCATGACTACGAGTTCTCATTCTCTTAGTTGCATAATAAAGTCAGATAACTCACTAAATGGTTCACCTTAGATTATGATTTCCCTTGATCACTACACAAGGATCAGCAACAGTAACTCTCTGTCCATAACAGATAAAATTGATAGGTAAAGTTGGTAAAACACATCTTTATTTACCTAGAGAGTAGCAAGACGTGATAATTTTCTAGTCTATAATATAGAAACAAATTATTGCTTAAGCTAATCCAACGATTGACACATAAGCTAAATGTGAACCCAAAAGTCAATCACGATATAGACAGACAACAATGATACAAGTATTAGTATACAATCACTCCTTCCGACCACCCCAACATGACAATTAAGAATATAACAGGCCAAGAACCATGATAAAAGTTAACTTGAAGTTTCAAATGCATTACCAGTGCTGCCAAATGCAGCATGGATCTCCAAATGGAGGAAGTGGACAATGTCCAAGAGCTTTTCCATCACCTTCAATTATGGCAAAGCAGATGTTAGTATAGTCAATTGAAATTTGAAAGAAACCTCGACAATTTATCTAAAACAGACCACCCATCTTGTGCAGTAAGTAGAAACCACATTAACAGTACTGAATTCACGAGTAAAGAGAAGATAAAGTAGGACTGACTTGTTACCTCTTCCAATATCTTGGACCAGAGAGACTTCTTTTTCAGACTTTTAACATGTTTCTTTTGACTTTTCAACTCTGCTCTCAAAATTGCAAGGCTATCTCCTGCATATTTATACGTTAAAAGGGAATATTAAAACAAGAATATAAGAAATCAGTAAGAGAAAATAGATAAAAACGATATAAGTAAAAGAAGAAAATGCAAGAGCAAACAAAGGGTACTGGATTAAATAAAAAGAGTCTCACGTCCTCCACAGAATCACATGATATTAGATAGACAATCTTTATCAACTAAAAGTATGGAATAGCCTCGAGAAATAGAATCCCCTTACGCAAGGAAAAAGAAAAAGTTAAAAAGTAACCACTCCAGAAAACAATGTCCTCAATGCTGTTTAGAATCAGTAAGATGTCTACATACCTATTTTCTACTTTCCCCTAGAACAAGTCTATTTGGTTTGAATTAGTTATCAGATTTAATGATGATTTTTTTGCTAAATCTGATTAATTCCTAATATTCTCCAGGTATGACTTTCCTCCATAGTGCTTGCTTCTCTTTTGCAAATGAAGGTGTGGGAGGACTTCAATGAAAGCGCATCAGACTTAGAAGTGGATTTAAGCCAACTAGGTCTTCAACCATGTCCAGTATATATAGCTAGAAATCAACGATAGTAGCTAGAGCCGACCCATTCAAGATTTCCTCATTACGCTATTTGTAGCACCCCGTGAACACCCCAAGCAGGAGTGTTCCGTCTAGGCCCACAATACCTAACATGCTGGTAAGTTCCTAATGATATGAGAAACTGGAGACAGTTCATTGTATAGAAATAGTTTATATAAACCTTGAGCTAAGGCATATCTGCTCTTTAAAATAGTACGGTAAAAAGATAGAGGAAAACAATGAGAGTATCAGTGGATAGATGACCTCTCTGAGTAGCATTTGAAGTATCCTCTTCTTGGGCTTTACGTCGACAATCTTGTTCAATTCTGTCCAATGCATGCAATTCATGGTACAGTTCCTGCAAAGAGCATAATAATTACAATTTACTAGAACCAGATAGCCTTGTCTACATTTACAATAATATGACGATCGACGGTAACAAAATAGAACCAGGTATACCTAAAATCACTTGGTAAGAAATTCTCCAAAAAGATCTACTCGGAATCAACGTGGTCTTAGCTAAAAACAGAACCAATCAAAACAACATACTCCTATAGGCAATAGCAACAAGTTAGGACTAAGCTTACTTTTGGTTCTTACAAGTATATTAGGTCTGAACTTTAGTAGCAGTCTTTGCTTTCTGGTTAAGAACTTGTATATCTGTGTATGGATAAGGGTGAGCATTAGATAACCTCTAGTTTTAGAAAACCCATAAGATGTCTCAAAAGACGAATCATTTAATACTAGAAGGAATTGGATCGTAATAAAGAGGAATTCATAAAGAGGATTCATATAATCTACTCCAAACTACAGGAATTGCAGAGAAATATCCACAAATCTTTAAGCTAATCCAAGGATCATAAATTGAGTGGAAATTCAGGAGGAAGTGATGCATCCATACTAACTATCTAGTGGTGTACCAATTATAGTACAGAATTTATAACATGTTTGGAATTAAATGAATGATGTTGAATAAGGTTATAAATATGCAACTAGGGTGGAAATTCAGGAAGAAGAGATAGAGAAAGAACAAGGGTGGCTCCTCTAGAGCCTATATGGACCATATGAAAAGAACAAAACCAAATAGCATTTGAAGAGTTGAAATACTTGTACAAGTCAGAGGGACATTTTTAAAATTGTTGGAACACCTATGACATAATGAATTTTTGCTCTTCCTAAAGAATTAATGTTTTGTGTGAGATACTCCACTTATGTGTGTATATATTATAATTAAAAAAAAGGGCAGCCGGGTGCACTAAGCTCCCGCTATGCGTGGGGTCTGGGGAAGAGCCGGACCACAAGGGTCTATTGTACACAGCCTTACCCTGCATTTCCGCAAGAGGCTTTTTTCCACGGCTTGAACCCATGACCTCCTGGTCACATGGCAGCAACTTTACCAGTTACGCCAAGGCTCCCCCTTCCATTCCACACTGACGTCGGCACCGCATGAGCCTGACCAGCCAAAAAGGGCACGGCCAGGTCCAAGACGAGCACGACCGTCATTCCGTGTGTGTGTATGTATATATACATACACCCTTCACATCAAGAAAAATTATAATTTTATTAGAAAAAAATAACAATAGAACAAATCGGAATAAAGAGAAAAAATAGGCCAAAAAGAATAGGTGCTGAGAAGGAACTTACAGCTGTATACTGTACCAAGGTCATTAAGTGCAGCATCACAGTCTCAGCTTCTTCTTTTAACTGTTTATGAGGTGTCAATTCTGATTCCAACCTAAATGTAATGGAATAAACTACAGATGATGTGAATATTCATTTTTGAAGTGGTAATAAACAAAGCAAGCAAAACTGGACTAAAGTTAGTTTTAAATACTTCTCAAAGTAACGCTCTAAGTTGTGCCATTGAGGATCTTTGCAACTATTTCCAAAGCGAACCACTTCACAAGAGAATATTTTCAGTTCATCCCTGTAAAATTACAACAAGCATCTCATTATTACGCCAAAATAAATTGAAAGTAGCATGTGATATATGCATGTTCATGCAAAAAGCTATTTCCGTCTGTTTGGAACCTTTTGTCTGCTGCAGCAATTCTGAAGAGCTCATCCATATCTTTTGATATCAACAGCTGCACACCTTCAGAAGGGAGAACCACCTCCTTCAAATGCTTAATGTTCTCTTTTGAAAGGGAATACATAAGATTGGCACCCTTGACAATTGTATTTGCAACTTCAAATGCCAAAATTGAAATTTCATTTCCCTTGGTTGCCATGCTGGATGCAAAGCCACCACTTAGGTTTAAATTTGTCATGCTGCTACCTAGAGTGTCCAACACATCTACTGCCTTACCAAGCCCCACTGTACCAGCTCTGCCCAAAAGTGAACTCACTTCTGAAACCTGTCAAGCAAATATAAAACTATTAAATATTACCATTTAGAAATATAACCATTAATCTTCATCTTTAGGAAACTAACACTGAATAGAACAAGAATTATTGCACAAAGATGTCCAAGATAATCTTCTACCTACGTGTAAATTATACCACCATCAATACGAAGTAAGAGTAAAGCAGCACTTTAGCATCTTTGTTAAAAAGTAGAAGGAAAAATGACAAGTGGGATTCTATTTAAGGGTAATAACAAATAGTCAAATATATGATGGAACATGAAAGAAACTGATAGATAGAGACAGTAAACCATAGATTCAATTGAGAATTTCATCCTGACTTTTAAATTCGGAATCTACATGCTCAGAAAGGAAGTAAAAAGAAAGTAGCATTGCCGCATCTTTAGTGAAAAAGTATAAAGACGACCAGGGGGGTTTTATTTGAAGGGAATAGCAAGTAGTCAAATATGTGATGGAACATCACAGGAACTGATAGAGAGAATAAACCACAGATTCAAAAGAGAGTTTCATCCTGATAAGACACTGTACACTCCGTGGGTTCTTTGGGCGCTTAATAGGGGTTAGGCAAGGAGACCAATTGGTTGTGCTTCTTTTTTGTTCTTGATGGAAGCCCTCAATAGACTCATGGAACGTATGGTGGATGCTGGCTTCATAAAGGGACTCCAGATAGTAATGGAAGTGGAGGAAGCATGACCATATCTCATTTATTGTTTGTCGATGATACATTAATCTTTTGTGGGCTGGGGCATAGACTAGTCAAGATTTGGTTAAGCCTTAATACGGTCTGAACCTCTATCAGGACTTTGTATCAGTATACACAAGTTAGAGTAAATGTCAATGGATGAGTTACAAGACATCCATAGCCTGGCACGGACTTGTAGGTGCAACTTGCAAAAGTGACTAATAGATAGGAGGGTGTGTAAGACACGGATTAGGGTAGAAGGTTAGTAGGTGGAGTGTTGTCTTGCTTATCCTTTCTTACTAGTAGTCGTAGTATTTCTCATGTAGTTCCTTGTTCATCGATTTATGTTACTATCTATTGTCTCTTGTTCTTCACTTAGCATAGTAAAATTATTTTACTGATAGTTATTGTTCCTTTCCTTTTTGATCAACTTTGATATTGCTTTATCCTTTTTTCAAACTGCTTTGACTTGTTTTTCCTTGAGCCGATGGTCTATCGGAAACAGCCTATCTGCCTTCCAATGTAGGGGTAAGGGGTAAGGCCTGCATACACTCTAGACCTCACTTTGTGGGATTAACTGGGTATGTTGTTGTTGTTGTCTTTGGGGTGCCTTAGACGGACAAATTCAAGAATAAAGATTCACAACAACCTACAATAAAAAATTTCTAGAGGAGGGTGGTGGAGGAAGAGAGTATTTGTCTAAGTGAGAGAAATTAACAGTATTGAAGTCTACCCTCTATATTATCTCACATAGGGCGCACCACAACTATCGCAGTTATAGAACCTTGTGCGCTCCTTTAGCATTTCTTTGGATTTCCAAGATATTTCTAATTTCCCTTTTATTTCTTCAAACTTTCTTTTTTAAAATTGTTCATTAACCGTTGTATCTTCATTTTTTACAACCTACTCCTCCCGTCTCAATTTATGTGACACTCTTTCCTTTTAAGTCAGTCCCAAAAAAGAATGACACGTTTCTATATTTAGTAATAGTTTGACTTTAAACTTCCCACTTTATCAAAAATGAGATGATTTATAGCCACACAAATATCTATGGCTCATTTTAGACCAAAAGTTTCAAAAGTCTTCTTTTCATTCTTAAAACTCCGTGCCAAGTCAAACACCTTCACATAAACAGAGGAGTATCTGACATTTAGCCATTGTCAAGATAGTGAAATTGAAATATTTTACATAATCACAAATGCAATGAGTAAGAAAACAGACAGAAGCATCAGGCCATAGTCAAAAGGAAATAACAACGAATGGGAGACTACTCACCTTTGCCATGGCAACTTGCTTTGACCTTGTTGATCTGGTTTTATTTGATAAAGCCCTAGACAATCGAGGAATTCCATCATTATTGATATCATCCATATCAACCCCATGAGAATCTGCATTCAACTCCGGAAAAGAGAATGTCGGTTGACTTGGTTGCTTTTCTGTGTTTTCCCCATGTGGAATCTGCATAGAATCATTATTTGCCTGTGTGGGCAATCTATGCGACTGATAAACTGTTCCAGCACCATAGTTGAAGTGACCGTTGACATGTGGTATGGCACGACCTGTTGTATTCTCACTGGTGGCTCTTCTAGAGCAAAGGCCACCCATTATTGTATAATGCTTCAACCTAATCCAATCTCGAGGTTTCCATCAAGATTTGAATCAAAATTTTATAAATGCCTTGAGAAACTTCTGCACTAGAGGACAGATATCATCTAAGCTGCTTCACGATTCTACGGTCAGATGGGTCTATACTAAACCAAGCAGATCCTCAAATTCAGCTACATGAAATTAACCATGATTATCCACTCTGAGCATCGATACTATCTAAGTCAACTGACTAAAACCACAAACCATAACATAGGAACAGAATGCCAAAAAGCAGGTCTTTTTTTTTATCTCAATAAATTGACGACAAACAAGCAATGCAAAAACCCAATTTGAAGGAAATACTCACAATTTAAACTTCAAAGCATATTCAAACAAATGAAAGAAATATAATAAGTTTAAAGTATCTATACTAAGTTTGCACTCACATCCACTGTTCTTGACTTGAACTATATGTCAAGTTTAAATTTTAAGTATATATACTAAGTTTGCATTCACTGCCACAAATTACCAGGCAGCCACTTGATATAAAATCCTAGATCCACCTATGTATCAAGAACTATACAGAAGTTAAAATGTGCCAAAAGGGTATATAAAAATCATAACTTGACTCATCAGTAAGAAGAAAACAAGAAAATAAACCGACAAACTCAACATACTGAATAAAACACATAAACAGATGTATAACATATGCTAAATAGGCAACATACAATAAAGAGGACAAAGCAAGCTTACTAAGTAAGGGGGAAAAAAGATGATAACTTGGATCTGAACAAAGACACGACATATACTAATGTTCTTTATCTTTAAACCCTTTACCAATAAGAACAAGATACAGTTGATTAGGGTGAGAAAGAAGGGTAATACAAGTATTATTTGTTGTTTTTGGTTTAAAGGGTGTTTGATTTTTGGAGAGTAGGGGAAGAATGGGTCAAGACAAGAATAATGGCAAAGAAGTAAGCAAAGAGACCCCCAAGTCAGACACGGTAGAGTAAGTAGGCAAAGTTTCTCTCTCTCTCTCTCTCTCTCACACACACACACACACACAGACACAGTTATCTATGTTCTTGAAAAACAACAACTTTGCTTTGCTAGTGACTTAGTGGTGCCTGCTTGTTGACTCTCCTCCTTGAAATTCTTTTTCATAAGTTGAGTTTGGTTAAAACTTTTTTATGTTTTTATCAAACTTTATTGTGTTTAATATTATTTTATGTGATATGTAGTTGTAGTAATTTATTTATATCAACTATCAAGTATATGTACGTGAATAAATGGTGAAATATTTTATTTTTTTATCATACTGTTCATATGAAAATATATCTTATTTAAATGCGGTTTTATCAAAATTTTAGATTAACTATATGATCTAGAATAACTTTTATTGCTTTTGCTAGTTTGTAGTGTTAAATTTAACTCCCGGGCCACTTTCTTGATGTGTTGCTCGAGTCAAACACATATATACCTTATCTAATATTGAATCATTCATGATATTTACTAGGACATATGTCTAGCCTTAAACATTACGGGGTCGTTTGGTTAGAAATAATTTGTCCAGAATTATGTAATAATCAGGATTAGTTATATCATAATTTTACTCTAATTAAATGTGAAATAAATTCATATTAAATTTAATCTCGTAATTATTATCTCTTATCTCTCGTACCAAACGAGCATAGGAAAAAATTTAATTTAGAAAATTATACACATAATAATAAGTTTGGCGAAAACATGGCAAGTAAAGGTTTTCCACCCAACCACACGGTCCACACCAAACCCAAACGTAATAATATAGCAGGCCAGACGCCACCGTGCAATTGCTTTGCTTTTGCCTTTTCAATGGTCAAAGTACCAAGGTAATGTAATCGTTTCCTAAGGTAATTATTAATTACCTCAAACAGAGTAAAGAGACCATTATTACCATAGTGTCATGATTATAATATTATGGCCAGCACCTTTTACCGTAAGTTCTCCATTACCACAGTTCATTTTTTTAAGTTTCAGTGTCACTCGCCCCCAGTGGAGCTTGATCTCACTCAATAGTCTCGAGTTAAAATCTTGTTTCCTTTTTACCATCTCAAGTTTCATGCTGTAAAGTAAATTTTATTACATGATATAACTAGCGCACAACATAAGTTATTTATACGGGATTTATATAAAAAAAAACGTAATATTTTTTTCTTTCAGAAGGATTATATGAGAATGAACTTTGAAGGGGCATACTGCATACACTACGATTTTCGGAACACAAGTACAAAAAAAGCACAAAATTTAATTCTCATGTTGACTCGTTCCATACATGCGCTATTTAACTTGTTCTACTGAACTACAAAGTTTTTGAATAAATGATAGCGAACAATGAATATTCATTTTTCTGCTAAACATGATGCAATCATAATTCATTTGATGCTTGAATAAGAAATGCACTCAAAAGATATGTTGCAGCCTTTTTTCGCTAGGGGTGTCCAACAGGGTGGATTCGGGGCGGGGCGGGTCCCGGCGGGATGGGACTGGGGAGGTCGGGACCAGCGGATCAGGACTGGCGGGACTGGTCAACGCCCCGTCCCGTCCCTCATCCCGTCGAAAAAAGGGACCAGTCTTGGTGGACCAGGTCGAGATCGCAATTTTCTTTTTTTGGCACTTAATTTTAAAAAATAATATATATAAACACTTAAATAATTGAACAAGATTGTGTAATAAAAATATCTCAAGACTGTTTTTGTGCCTCTTATATTATTTAATAGAAATATAATTTTTTGTAATACAATTTTATAATTGCAACTTTGTGGTGTTGAAAATTGTAAATCACATAGTAAAATTGCAATTAAAAAAATTACATATTTATAAACACCTTTTCTAATTTCTTCACAATGTCTTGTGGTTCTTCGGTTGGAATTGGAATTTGTTGGTCAAATTGGTCGACATCGCTTCCAGTTTCGTTGGACAAGATTTCGTTGTAGTTTTCGTCGTCTTCTTCGTTGATCTCCGGTTGACCGCATCTTCTACGCTCCTCCTCGTATCCAATCTCTGAATAAAACTGCAATCTCCAAGATGTCTCCCTCTAATGAGTGTCTGTGCTCTCCTATTTGAAATTTCTGACAGAAAAAGCGTTTTCAGACGCTGTTGATGACACTTGAATGCTCAACACATCTCGGGTCGTCTTTGCTAGTGTTGGAAATGTCTTCTCATTTTGCCTCCAGTGTTTAAGCAAGTCTTCACGTCCTTCTTCATTGAGAACTGTTTGGTACGGTATAACACCCTGCAAAACAAAAACATCAAACTCGCTAACTTGATTAGTAGTGGAACAACTAAACATTCTATTTCTAAGGTTTTCAATACTAGCCGCAAAAAACAACATGTCTTTTATAAGGTTATATTGAAGAAGAAGAAGATAGTATAGAAGCTAGTTGTTGCTAGCACTTTCTTGTTGTTAATGCGTAGATATTATTGTTTTGCATTCATCGTGTATGCTAGATAAAAAAAATTCTTTAGTTGGTTCCTTGAGTGATTGTTCATTTGAGCTTTTTGGAGGTGGAAGTACGTTATACAATCATAAATAGTTTCAATAAGTGTTTTACAATCGTATATTTTAATAATCGAATTTAATACAACACCAATAATATAAATAGTTGGAATAAAAAAAAATTGATAAACACTTTTTTAATAGGTGCCTTATAAGATGTTTTTTCATATATTCATCAAGTAACAAAAACATTAGAGCTATATAAAACAACATAGTTGAAATAGTAGGTTAATATATACCAGAAATTTCTGTAGTTGCTTGAAAAGATTTCTCTAAAAATCCAATAAGTTTTTAAAAATTTCAATCATTATCTATAAGCATATCAGTTGGATATCGATTATAGGCATTAAAAAGTAAAGTTATAGGTCTTTATATAATCATAAGCAACAAGTAGTTGTTCATATAGAGAATTTCATATCTCTAAATTTGCAATTATTTCCCTATCTCTATATTTATTGTATTTAGGACCTCCACCGCAACTAATTTTGTTATTGTTTCCCTATCTATATGTTTATCGTATTTA
This sequence comes from Anisodus acutangulus, assembly GCA_029783415.1. NCBI lineage: Eukaryota > Viridiplantae > Streptophyta > Magnoliopsida > Solanales > Solanaceae > Anisodus > Anisodus acutangulus. Next base: position 2,644,525 of record CM056495.1, read on the forward strand.
TGACCTACAATTCCCCGTCGTCGGGTTAATTTGACCTTGTACTTGCTCCGGGACACTATGTGAACCTTGTCTCGACTGAGAACGCATTGCCGCACCTGACTTTGTAGCCTCGTATTCATCTCACCTATCTTTGTGAAAGCTTTGTACATGTCTCAATAAATCTCCCGTCACACCTTGACCTTTTTTCATTTTAAATTTATAAAAAAAATTACAAATTTTGCATCTAAATATTTGATTCTCTTGGTCCCTATAAAAAAATCTCATGCCACTAATTTTAATTTTCGTTTTGTGGGTCTCGTCTCATACTAAGGGGAATATGAAGCGTTCCAGTTTGAGGTGCACTAGTGGGTGTGTCATCTAAATTATCTTCTAAATTAAAGTCTGATTCAGTTGCATAATATATCTCATCATCTAATGGTATATCATCAAAAAAAAATTAATTTCATCTATATGAGTGTAATCAATCAAATCATTCTGTCTAGAAATATGACGACTAGAAAAAGTAATCCTGCCCTTATTACCCTACTAGAAGAAACACATTTACCCTTTAAACATATTTCTTAATACTTCCATTTTAATTATGCAAATAAATAATTAAAGATAATAAAATTAAGTGTGAATTAAAATAAAATAACAATAATAATTTAAAGAAAGAACGAAGGTACCAAACGCCGACGTAACGTTGACTTGTAATCGAGGTTGAAAATTAAAACTTTGCTCGATGGATGATCCTCAAGCTAGTTGACAACTTCATTCCCAATTTTGAACTTTGATACAATTATACAAATGAGCAAATAAAATAAAATATTTAGTAGACAATGTAATTGTAGAGAGATAAATTGAGTTGAGAGATTGTAGGAAGATTTGTTGAATAAAATGAAGAGAAAATGAGGTATTTATAGTTAGAAAATTGAGCTAAAGTGTAAATATAGTAACTTAGAGGTTAAAAATAAATATTAAGGAGATAGGGGGCCAAAAATGACTGTTGTGCAACAACCATTTTTGCAAGGGGGGGGGGGGGGGGGAAGACGGGCCTGGACGGGACGAGCCCATGTCCCATCCCGGTTTCAAGTCCCAACACCGTTTTTTTAGGGGGGGGGGGGTCAGGACCGGACCGACCCAGCCCACTGGCCAGCCTTACTTTTCGCTAGTACACTACTGATGCATTTTCCGGAAAACCACATCCAATTGCCTACAAATGTTACATGACAATCAACTCACGATGCCCCTTCTAGATAACCATAGGATATGGTCCAAATCCAATTCAGATGAAAACTGGATAGTTCTGAATATTCTCACAAAAAGAATCTAAAATTTTCACAAAGGCCAGAGGAAGTACACAACACCGGACAAGCTCGAGAAGCATTCACTTAGAGCTGAGTTAAGGGAACAGAAAATTAAAGAAAATAGGTCTGAAAAACTCCGCAGAGCAACAATGGTACACATGGAATTACAGCATAGACCAGGAATTCATAGAGCTTGGTCTCTAAACGCTAAACAAAGCAGCAACACAATCCCAAAAAGATGTGCACTGAATTAGAATCTCCTCCTGGGACTTCTAGAACGATGACTACGTGGTGACCTGCAAAGATGAGGATAGCTACATATTAGCGATAAGTTCTCCAACTCAAAAACGCTACAGATGTTCCAAACATTCAAACACAGATTTTGCAGTGATGTAGTAGTCAGATTGGACTTTCACTCTCTATTTTGGAATAAGAAATGAAGATGTAATGTTTATCATATGAAGGGAAGTATGCTCAAAGGACGAGGATACACTTTCCTCTTATTGAAAGGTGTAAATTGACTTACTAGAGCAACAAGTCTCTCGTAAGTCAGTAGTCTTCTTACCTTTCCTACCAGCTCAAAAAGGCACGAACTATATTATTTTTCTCTAACTCTTCCTATTTTTCTAACAGAATGGAGTGGGCACCAACAACTAAAGTTGCTACTTACAAACTGATATGTCTGAGCAACCCAGTTGTTAGACTGTAGCTTCAACAATTACTAACACGTTCATGACAGTTTGAACATAACAAAGACAAAGTTACACATCCTCTGTTCTTTTTTAAATGGATACATTGGAAACAGCTTTACTACTGAAAGGCACCAAGGAGATACTGCTCATTTGTAATAACTAAACAAGGGTTGACAAACTTTCAGGAAACAGATGTGCTCTACTTACAACGTTGCTGTCAAAGAATTCTATCTTTAGGGTATGTGTTAGTTCGTCACATGGTATCCAACTCCCTTTTTTTGCCAAAAAGGAAAATCCCCAACAAGACACATCTCAGTTTCAAATGGAAAATGTAAAGTGCCCACACTATTTTTGACAATAAATGGCAACCCATACCCACACGGACGCATTCCTAGTTTTTTTTCACCAATTCCACCACCACTCCTCTCCAAAAGCTAAATAAATGCACAAACTGCTCTGGGACACCTATCCTTGGGACAATGGGAAACGCACAACTCTTCACACAATCATTTTGTGACCATAATGATGTTAGGACCTAATCCATCACTACACATGTTTATACAACCACATCAATCATATGCACATTGCAAAGCAAACTGCTCTCTAATTGCTGGCGAACTTGACGAATAAACCAGACGAAGAAGTCTAACATGAGTTTGCAGTTTGTCTACTGATGGTTATGATTCGGGAGTTGCAAGGCTACTGAGGACTGGTTTTAACCATTGAACTAATCCTACTCAAACTTCTGTGTGGCCATTTTCTCGTTATGTACTGAGGGATTAAGTTACCATTTTTTGCCTACAATATGATCAATAGGAAACCTAGTTCAATGGTATCAGCTAGGATTGGACAAAAACTAGATTAACGGTAAACAGAAATAAATCAACCACTATGCGTACCTCCCTCGGAAAATTTGGGGGGGGGGGGGGGGATTTGAGCGAACTGAAGGATAGATAGTCCGTTATGTTGACGGAAATGGTTTGATAGAGGTAAAAAGCTGTTGTATGTAAAAGACCACAAGGTGAAGCAAAAAATTAAGACAATATTGATCTCGCAAGCTAGCCAAGACACCACCGTTTAAACTTTAAACAAAAGGGAGTCCTAGTAATAGGTGGTTATCATTTGATTCCACACACACACAACTGACAATTGAATCAAGGGATACAGGGAAATGGGTTGATAACTCTTATCAACAAAAAGCATCTGAGGGAGGCAAATGACAATTCCACTCCTATGGAGATGAAAGGCTATACCACGGTTGAATGGCATGCATTATAGTCAGTTTAATGTCTTGTTTTTTGGTGTAATCAAGATTAAGCAAATAGCATAGAGAATTTTACAGATTATTAAGCTCATGGAGTTCTACACTTTGTGAAACTATTACTGCACCTTCCTGGTTCACATTTACTTTTGCAAAAATACTTAACCCCAAAAGTTCACAAGATAACAATTAGGTCATAACGTTTAAGCAGTTGCAAATGTTTAAAAGTGGTACTTTCAATCTCTGCAAATAATTCTAAGGTCCAGATTTTCCCCCAAGAAGAGAGTAAATTTATGCTCCTGGAGAAACATTTGTCAACATTTCGAAAACATTGACTATTAGTAAAAAGTGTATCCATGGTTCAGGCAGCATTTTTTCACAGCTATTCTACGCACAAAATTACATTAACTGGATTAACCAAGAAGATACCTCCTCCTAGCATTTCTCCTTCTAAAAGGACCTTTGCTGAATGCCCAATCAACATGTATAGTCTGAGTGAGCAGCTCATTCCCATCCATTTCACTAATAGCTCTCTCTGCTTCTTCAAAGTTTTCATATTCAATAAGTGCATAACCCTGTCGAATTGGAAAACTTCATAAATGATACAGCTAAAAACTTAAGACAAATGCAGACACTTGACTAAAACAAAGAAAAGTATCTATCTGGAGTCTCTCATAATTAAGATAACATTGATCCTGTTTTCTTCCATTCATTTCCATTACAAAATTCATCAAGGAAATGCTCTTACATAGTTATATGGGACAAGGAGTGTCAGTCACTTATAATTTTCAACACAATTTTGTCATCAACCGATCATCCAAAATCTTTTGATAGGAAAAATTATTAAACTAAAGCATGCAATGGGAATGCAATTCGTATCATGTATGCAACACCCAGAAAATGAAACCCAGAACCCAAAGAAGCAGGCAGCTACACATTCCGAGAAAGAAAAGAGCCAGTTTACCTTGACAAATCCAGAACGACGATCCAGATTCAAATGCAAATTCTTGATCTCCCCGAACTCTCCAAATGTATTATGAAGATCATCTTCTTGTGCCTCCTCATTAACTCCAGTGACTAAAATAATCCATCCTTCAATGGCTGCAGAATTTTCCCCATTAGCCCTCTACTGCTTTTTAACCTCTATTAATATTAATCTTACTGGTAACCTCAAAAGAAAAAAAAAGGCAACGACCATCCATGTTTGAAGTATCATCTATCAGACATTTTGGGATGTTTATTACATCACAATTGCATAACCTGAAAAAAATCTCAGATACCCAGCATAAATTACATATTATTTAAGTGCTGGTGACCTAGCAATCAAACAACTGATATCTCTGACTGAAATCAGCAAATTAGATTCTGTTGTCCAACTTTCTAACTACTTCAGCAGGTGCTGGAGGCCAAGTTGAGCCGTTGAGGGAAACTTGGATTAGCCGTGCACAAAGCCAGCTCTCTCCTAAAAGCTAAGCAACAATCACAAAGTGACAAATTGACAGCCTACTATTAAGTGCTTATTAGCTGTAAATTAAGTAATAACTGGAACCCAATCCAACTAGTTAGCACATTGATAATGTAAAGAACATGAAGCTGGAGGCTTATAAGCACAATGGCCAAAGAAAAGGGCCAAACTGCACAAATATGTACATTTAATACAAAAAGTTTGCCCTATTTCATTATCTTTCCACTCTTTTTGAAAATGAAGACCTTAACTCAATAAGCTTCAAGTTATTCCTCTTCTTATATCTCATCACAGGTCCTACAAAGTTGAAGATAAGTACAAGTAATATTTCACAGCGTTCCTTTCTCTAAATGCTTTTCTTTACACACATATGAACGAAACCAACTTCTATTAGAAGTAGGTCTTAACTACTTTATTTGTCTTTTTTCTAGTTCTCCACACTAATGCAATGTAGATGAAGCCTCAAACATGTGTCATTTACAAAAGTAATTTCACATCCTTCAAGTAATCAATAGCATCAAATAAATTAAACCAAAATGGAAAAAAATGCCGGAATACACTCCTTAAACCATATAGGCTCCTAGTGAAAAACTCTAACAGATAACAGAGTGAACACCTTAATATTCAGTTCCAGCCTTCTAAATTTAGATGTTCTCTAAATACAAGTATCTAACCAAACAAAAAAGACTCCTTCGAGGGTCATTACATTAGGCGTATTGTCAACCTACCGCAGCATTTATCCTTTCTTCAAAACAAATTCCTAACCAAAATAAAAACAATTATAAGTACTAGCACTTTTCTCTACCTTCCAAGGTAGAGGTAAGGTCTGCGTACACTCTACTCTCCCGATACCCCACTTGTGTAATTACACTGAGTATATTGTTGTACAAGTTTCTAACCTCTAAAAAATCTTCTTAGAGGACTTTTTCCCCTTACACGGACTGTCAAACTCCGGACACAAAATCCTAAGAAAATAGATCAAAATGCTGGAAATATAAGGCAGGCCCTTGATAATATCATAAGGCAAAAAGAGGATGCAACAGGGAGATAAACATTAGCTCAATCATATCATTATAAATAACTCCACTCCTACATAATAACATTACAATGGTGTTTATATAGGTGATAAGGATAATATATACATATAGTTACTAAATAGTTTCACACACATACGATGAAGTTGCACACATTGAAGTCTATCAAATCCATGCACCCAGATTTCCTAATAGTCATATGTATAATACCAAACATATGAACCTAGACATTTAAGCATTTAAGTTTACTATTTTTAAGACAAAATTATGGGTAGCAACTTTCTACCTGTTGAAAGTACTCCCTCCGTCTCCAATTATTTGTCGTGGTATAATTGATTATTTGTTCTCCATTTTAACCTTTGTTATTAATGAAAATGACACATAAATAAAGTAAACATTTAATGGAGAGAGATTACAACTTAGACATAAATAAGGGTAAAGTAGGTCAAATATCCTTCCTAGTTAATATTTCTGGCGTGTAAACCAAAAAAGCGACAAATAATTTGAGACGGGGAGTGTGTTTGGTATGAAGGAAAACATTTAATTTTTCCATATTTGGTTGGTCAAAATGTCTTGAAAAACATTTTCTTAGAAAAATAAGTTCCTTAAAAATGAGGAAAATGACTTCCCTAATGGAAGTAGGGAAAACACGTCCATAAGTGACATTTTCAATTTTATTTTCTCCTCCCCCACCCAAAACCCCCAACCCCTTCACCATCTCACCCCACCACACCCCGGAACACCCACTCCCCCATGCCACCCCCATAGTATTTTGATAGATTACATATGAATGCGGATAATTTTTTTTTGCTTACGTACCAAACACTAGAAAATAAGTAAGAAAATCACTTGTTTTCTAAGAAAACATTTTCTACCAAACACACCCGGAGGGAGTATAAGTTTTCTAACACTAGCACTTGTCTAAGCACAAAGTCCCTAACCAAACTAATTAATTACATTAGACGAATTGTCAACCTACTACATCATTTTGCCGTAATTTGAAACAAAATTCTAAAAAACAAAAGAGTAAGTAGCAACTTATTAGTATAACATAAATATAAGATGAGTTAAAAGGGGAAAGACATTACATCGTTCAGGTCCAGGTCCACCTCGGGAGTCGAGAGAATCAAATCGAGCAGAAAGTCGAGCATTCCGTTCGGCTTCAGCAGTCTCTTCACGGAAACCACGTCCTTTTATTTTCTTAGAACCACCACCTGTAATGGCTGATTTGAGCTTAGGTATTTGTGCCCTAGACGGTGAACCCCCGACCTCAACGTCTTCGTCCATTAGATCGTCTTCCTCTGCCTCGAAATCCACTGCCTCCGCCATTTCAGACTTGTTTTGATTTTGCTTTGTTTCAATGGAAACGGAAGGGTTTTGGGGACACACGATCTTCATTCGGGTCGGGTCGGGTCGGGCGCTCATTTAAAAGATAATAATAAGTGTGTTTAGTTTCTTTGTTAATTTCCTTTTGTAATTAATAAGAAAATATGTACAATAATTCATAGTACCAATTATGCGATTTGACAAATATACTAATAGTAAAATGAGAATATATATATTAAGATAGAATGTATACTCATATTTTGAGAGGTTGCTATCGAATAGATGAAATATATTTTCATCCTTAATCAAAAATTTTGAATTCAGATTCAGAGAATAGGAAATTTGTAGAAGGTAACATTTTCTACTCAATAAGCTTTAATCTACATTAATTGTCAATGAGCTCTATGTACGAGGAGAATTGAAATACTATTTAATTACAATAACAATATAACAAGTTAGTCTCATAAATGAAGTTTGGAAAATGTAGTATGTACGCACACTTTATCTCTATCTTTATGGGGTAAAGAGATTCTTTAGAAATTGAAGTTTGTTGAGAAAATATAATAACAATAATAGTAAGGTAAAAGACAACTCAAACAAGATACCAAGACAGAGTAGAAAAAATTGAAATACCACTTAATTGAGCTACATATAATTAAAGAAGAAAACGAATTGACTTCTATCCCGAGTAGAGACGTATGTTTAGCCTTTGAATGATGTTTATTGTTAAAGTAGATTGTCTACTCTTTAACAATGTTATTGTCTATGCAATTTTATTTGTCATGGTGTATGAACGTGAAAGGATAATTCTAGTGCACTAACTATAGTAATCGGTTGTTTGGTTCACGAATTAATTACACAAGAAGATTCAATACAAGGATTGGTCATCATTCATGCGGTAAGAATGCAAAGTCAACTTTTTCCAAAACAAGCCAGCCGTATTATCACTTACATTATTTTTAAAGTAATGTAAAGTTGTCTCCGTATGACCTGTAGATCATGATTTCGAGCCGTGAAAGCAACTTCTAATACTTGCATTAAGTTAGGCAGTCTACATCACACCCTCTGGGTGTGGCCCTTCCCAGAACTTTGCTAATGCAGGATGCTTTGTGCACCGAACTGTCTTTTTTTTTTTTTTTAGATAATGATCTTTCTTTTAGAAATAATCTAGAACGAAATAACTTTAGTACTAAAATAACCATATCTTTTCTTTAAAATGGTTCTCACCTTGTCACCAAGTAGAAACATATAGACCTAGTAGCAACATATTATTGCGATGCCTTTAACAGTACAACTTGATGTTATCAATAATAAGATCAAAGCTATTTTTAATAGATCCACCCCTCTTGATCCCCTATTATTATGCAAGGTATTTACTTTTAAATCTTTTGCATCAACCATTGCATGAAAGCTGGTGTAAAAATTACTAAATTCTAGTGCCTTGAACATCATCAACATGCCATTAAAAGAATCTTACATATTCTAAACGATGTCAACAAGCAAAAATTCCCTCTTTAAAAGCATATACTTCCAAGCAGAAATAAAACATACGATATTTTACACGTTCTGCTTATCCTACATGGTAAGAGCAGTAACAAACTCAATTGGAAGGACCCAACTGGTTTTCTTCTACAGCACAAACTATTGTTCAATTTCTCATTTGTGCAGACATGATGGCAGCAAGGAACCAGTTGCATGGACCTTGTTGGAATACAACACTGTAAATGGTAAGAAAAACTAATTTAGGAAAAGATGAGGAGAAATAAAGGGTGAAATCCAACTAAACAAGTGGGAGTATTTGCTTAATAATTAACCAATTGGACTTCCTGATAGTGAAAAACTGAAAATTACCATTATGAACTCTCTTAATTGGTATCTGGAATGAGGTCTTCAAGTTCATCGATAATGGCATCATAGCAAAAGAGGTATTGCTCCTGATATATATAGTAAGTAGTAGATTAGTACAGATAGTATAGATACCAAGGGTAACAACTACCAAGAGAGTAAATAAGAATATTAACTGAAAAAATGCAAGAACTTGAGTAGAACAAAGTGCAAGACATTTCAGGAAGAGTTAAAAAAAAACATTTTTCCTTCACGGATTGAAGATGGACGAACAAGGGCAAAAGGACACTGGGAAAAAAGAAAACAAGATTTTGTGGACCTGCTCTTAGGGGGTACTACACTGCACGGGTGAAAACAATTGGTTATCTTTTACAATATGTTTATTTAATACTGTTTGATTAGTATGGTTGCACTAAGTATTGTGGCTAAATTTCTCGGGGAAATATACATGGCACCTGCTATTTTTTTATAGGGGCACCTGCTACTTTCTTCTTCTCTTTTTCTTAATAGGAACAGCACCTGCTACTTTAACTAACCAGAAATGGTTGCATCCGTAATTATCCGCTTATGTGATTTTTTTATGACGGTGTTATTTGGGTCAGCTTGTGCACACCTTGACTATTCCACCATGTTTTTGCTTGTGTAATATTAGCTGTATTATCAATAAAAGAGGCTACATACACCCATCAAAGAATTTCAATAACGAAGAGAAGCTGCTGTACCATGGTCTGAACCATCCCAATTCGCTGAGACCTAAATATGGTTATTGTGTTAACAAGATCCAGAGCAGACATATCTCCAACCAGTATTCTTTGGATGGTATTATGGATTGCACAGTATGTTCCAGTCCTACCAATACCTGCACTGCGTAAGAGAATGAGACGTCAGTCTTTAGAAAGGATTTACGGAATCTTTAAAAGGCACATCTACAGGGATGATGATGACAGAAACCTGCAGTGCACCACAATTGGTCCAAGACTGGGTGGGACATTAGATGTTTGTTTCAGTATTTCACAAACAGCAAGAGTGTCCTTTGGAACTCCATGGTCAGGCCAGTCGGGATATTGAATGTGTAAAACACACAAAGGTGGTTCTTTTGACTGGCACATAGCAAGGAGAAAAGATCAAACATTTATTGCCATCTCCCTCATAATATGTGCAAGTAGTTAACATTAACTATATATAAGGATGGCAACTGAGTGGAAGAATTGGGCAACAATTACATACCATCGTAGAAACTACATACAAGATTGCCAAAAGGTACTTCCATTAAAAGTACAGGTTGAAGAAACCACATTTCTGATATCATAATACGAAATAAAGCATTTGTACCGCAAAGTGAAAGACTTAAGTTTTCTTTAATCCAGCCACGACAATAATAATGCCAGGATTGCTTGAAACAGATCCACAAGAGATTGTCACAATAACTGTAGTACCAATTGCGAAGCCCTTTCACAGAAGCAAATGATTAATTCTAACCAAGTAAAATATTGCCATCTATGAAATGGCAAGAAAAAAACTAGATCTGCTATACAGAGTCAACTACTACCAAGGGGTATGAAAGTAACTATCATTCCAGTGGCCCTCAAGTGAGGAAGAGGGGAAAAGGTGTTGTCATCTATCTCAAACAGTTCCCCCAGGCGTCGAAGATTGTAAAAGGACTGAGACTGCAGTCATAAAGGACTCGATATTAGAATAAAGTGCTTCAAATGGGACTTTGAAAATAGGGAAGGAGGGGTGGCGAACCACCAAAGAACATTTTCAGACGATGCTGCTTAATTAGCATTTATAATCATTATCTATGATTACTTTAAAACTCTTGCTGCAACTAAAACGAGGCCTTGAAACCAGACAAAAGGCTGGTTTCCAAAGCCATACCTGGATGGTTCCCGAACCAACCAGTCATCCTGTTTGGTTTAAAAATCAAAACCTATATCCAAACATGTTTGGTTTTAGAACTAAACAGGCCACAGGTTGAAGCTAGAGATGGAGTTCCATCAATTATATACTTAAGAGGTGACAAAGAAACAAAAATGACACAAAAGTATCCAATTGATTGTTAAAGTAATACTGATGGAAATCATCATCTAATATTGCACTCTATTCCCCATATGCTGCAATTCCTTTTTATTCTTGCTCTCATAAAAATAGAACCCAAATTTTGGAAAAACTTATGCAAAAAGAGCTATGCATGATCATAGAGCTTTAAAGAAGGGTATCCTAAAAGCAAGATCTCATATTACTTGTGAAGAAGAGTATCAGTCTGGATACGTAAAATGGTGGAGAAATCAAAACATGTACATCAGCAACTCTCACCCTCCATCAAATGAATCAGGTAAATAGTCTTTAGTGGGTTCCATATCCATGTCCAATAACATAATAAGATTCTTCATGCTCTTTTGCTTGTGTACAACACGGACAGAGAACAATTTACTAACCTCAATATAGTTCACCTCCAGACATCGCAAAATCAATGAAGTCTGACTCGTCTTTATCCACTTCGTGACAATACATATATTGCCAAATTGTCTGGGACCATCATCTGCCTAAAAATAATCCCCACACTTGACAATCTGCATTGCATTTTTCATAAAGAGGGAAAGATGAGATAATAAAAATGACGCAATCACCAGCATAATCACTTATGAATGAAGTAAAAACCTACTAGAATAAAATGCTTAAATTCATACAGACATTAACAGGTTTTACAAAATGATTGAAAGGAAAGGACTAGTGACATCTCTATTTGTGTGAAGAGTTAAATAAAATCCAGAATAAAGGTCATGAAACAAGGTCTCTATCTTCCTTTTTTCCATTTGACACGGGAAATTGTTTCTCAGATACTCAGATTAGGAGGATAGAAGGGAAAGAAGAACTTATTAAGTCTAACTTCCAATCCTAGAAAGGCCGCCAAGCATTTGCACGTTAGACTTTCTAATCCTTCTGCAGTTTGAATAACCAACAAAATCCAAGTATAACAGATTTGAAACTATAGAAAGAACATAAAACCAAATAAATAAACAATCTGCCAAGCTAATATATTAGAAGGAAAATCTAGGGCTTTTTCCAGTGATGGATTATGAATTGCATTTGGAACCTTCGCCAACAGAAGCTGATTTTTTGCAAAAGTTATTCACCTCCAACTTTATATTCCTCACTAAGTCACAAGCTAGTGACCGCATAATATCCTTAAACACCAACTCAAAGTCTACTTATACCAACTCCATCAAAATATGCCCAAGCTCTGAAATAATCTATAGGAGAAACACATCCTACTCAGAGAGATTGACAGTGATGACTATATCAAATTCCAATAGACCTTAAACCCACCACCTCCGGCTTGAGTTAGGGCCAGAAAGGATGATTTGAAAGAATGCAGGTAGAAAATAAGAAACTAATTTAATACCAACCTGTTTGTTCCTTTCTGTATATATTATTATACACATAGAGGCGTGAAATAAAGATTGCCAAGCAGGAGGAGAAGGCTAAGATATTTTTTCACTACTGTTTCTTTTCCCCCACCCTATCTCACCACTCAAAATATAGAAGAGTACGTAGAAGGGGGCAAACTATCTCTAGCAAAAATGCAAAAATGCAAAAATGCAAAAATGCAAAAATGCAAAAATGCAAAAATGCAAAAAATGTATCAAAGATTCACTTGCACCTTTCTACCAGTATGAAAATGCTAGATATAATTACAACGGAGGATACAAATCAAAAGATGAAAAAGGAAAAAAAGTTGGTATTTTACCTATGAAGCAAATTTTGGATCAGAACTCGTCACAAAAAAATCTCATTTTTTCCTTCTGTCACAGAACAAGAACATCTTGCTGCTTTGAACAAGGACATCTTGTCTTGTTAACATTACAATGATTACCTGGTAAGTTAAACAGTTGAATACCTTGTAATTGTCAACCAATTGTGTAAGCATCACAATCACAGGACAGTGGTGCTGGATTATCATTTCCCAGAAGTCTTCAAAAGTGTGCGGTAGCGGACCTTGTGTTGCAATAAACTGAGACACTCTTTCGGATATCTACAGCAAAAAGGAGCATTATAATGCTCATGAAGCAGATTGTGGAAGAGAGCTTGACATTTTCCAAGAGAGTATGGAGAACAAGTAGCACGGTTAACTAATTCCAAGTGATGGGTGTAGAATTCTACCTTAATGAAGGTTGCATTTATATATCCCTTAGCTGATGGGTCCAAAACAACCCTGTTATTGTCAACTGAGAAGAGTGAAGCTTGATATAACATTCACAAGTTTAAATACACAACTTCAAAGTCAAAAGAAAAATTAACAGAAACTGATCTGCATACATGGCAAAACGTCAGTGTATCGATTTTTGCTAATGTTTACGCTGTTCAAAGCTACTGAGCATCTACTCTTCATTTCTGAAGCTCTCATCCTAGTTGCCTGAGTCATAAGAGATGTTCTTGGAATTCAGGATAATAGCATGCTACTTGCAGAAGACATGATCACAACAAATAAATAACAACGAACCAAAACAAACAACATCATGCAACAACAATATTCTGAAGACATAAGAGAGCTGTCCTACGACATAAATTTAGCTCAACAAATCTCAATTACTACTCCCTCTGTCCCAATTTAAGTGTCTTAGTTTGACTTGGCACAGAGTTTAAGAAATAAAAGGAGACTTTTGAATCTTGTGGTCTTAAATTAAAGATGTGTGGGGTCTTTTAAATCTTGTGGTCTTAAACTTGCCTTGGATTGAAAAACTTACTAAATATAAAAAGAGACACTCTTTTTGAGACAGACCAAAAAGGAAAGTAAGACACTTAAATTGGGACGGAGGGAGTAATAATTTTCAAGTTCATTTATTCTGTCTACATCATTGAAGTGGAGCCACCACCAGCATCATCCACCCGAAACATCATAAAAGGATTCTCGGTTTTTTTTGGATAACAAGATATAAATGAGAGCTGGAAACACTACATAAATGAACCCCATCACCAAAGGAGCTTCTCAATATTTACCTAAAACTATCGAAAGGTGTTAATTTTTCTTCAAGTAGACACTTAATACAACCTAACTCCCAATATAACTCCGTTTTTTTGCTCTTCGGAGTTTATACTTTGAGTGAGGCCTTTCCTATTATGTTCCACATTTCAGGAAAGTAACAAAGTTAGTTTCCTAAATGTAAGGGGACAACTGAGCGACTTGAGCATTAAAAGGAACCTACAGGGTTGGGAGATGAGTGAGTTCCACAACCCATTGGAACTACTTTAAAAGCAAAACATAACACCAACAGGTCAGAATTCTTGGTTATGGAATGGGCAAGCATGAGGAATTTTTGGATTTAAGTACTCCTACCATGACACATGCTAAGAGCCTAAAATTGTGATTTAACACAGTAGGAGATGTATTAAAATAGCATATGTTAGAATATTAGAAGCGCTAAGTTTTTATTAGCTATTGTCCCACTTTGGAAAAAAATTCATGTGTATTGTGTTTGACATCAATAAATTGATGTGTCTGGTATTTATCAAGTCATCAATATCACCAAAATCTTTCAATCAATCAACCAGTTAACTACTTCTTGATCCCTTACTACTAATAGTCGGCTCAATATCATTTGACTTGAGCCTGCTTCATATGTCACAACGAATTAAATGTCCAGAGCATTCATGATGTTATCACCTAGTTTAGAGTTTAGACTAGCAGTCATCCTACAAAGAGTAAATGACCTCCCCTTTTAAAAATAGTATGACGGCAAAAATCCAACCAAAACTCGAACAATTTCCCAACACTTCAATCAGGGTAAATACTTACCCGCACCCGGTGCTTACATCAAACTATACTAACTTACCATGGATAAGTGATTAATTGAAGTAAGAATGTACATTAATTAATCATGGTTAAGTAATAGGACTTCAAATGCTAACACATATTATGCATTTACTAGTTTGGTGTAAACATCAGGTGCAGGTAGGTTTTTACCTGAAATCAGTCAATCAATCAACTACATCTTAATCCTAAATTAGTTGGAGTCCACAATATAAATCCTCTATATGCATCCCGATTTATATGAGCCATTTAATACGTTCCAATGAATTCGCTGTTTAGAGCATTAAAATTACCGCAATCTTGTCCAAGTTACCACCTATGTGAAACTCAATATACCCAACACTTAGGGTGTGTTTGGTAGAGTAAAACATTTTTCAGAAAATGTTTTTCAACTTTCCCATGTTTGGTTGGTCAAAATATTCTGGAAAACATTTTCTCTGAGAAAACAAGTTCCTTAGAAATGAGAAAAATGACTTTCCTAATGAAAGTAGGAAAAACAAGTTCCATAAGTGACATTCCAAATTTATTATCCCCTCCCCGGCCGCCCAACCCCCACCCTTGACCATCCCACCCCTGAACCCTCACTTCCCACCCCCATTCCAATAATATTATTTGCACACTTACCAAACACCAGAAATTAAGTAGGAAAGCACTTAGTTTTCAAGAAAACATTTTCATCATACTAAACACACTCTTAAAGGACAATGAAAATGAGAAAATCAAGCATCAATTAGGTGGAAAAAAGACAGAAGAAACTATAAGTCCGATGACAACATCAATTCATTCTCAGCATAAATAAAAACTTGCCTTTTTTAATACTAATATGACAGTGAATATCCAACTAAACATCAAATATATCCCACACTTCAATCAACTACACCTTATTGCTTAACTAGTTGAACTTGGAATATGAATACTTTATATCCATTCCGCTCTACTTCGGTACATCTCATACATCCCAAATTAAATATTTACAGCTTTCATGACATCAACAATAAGAAGGGCAGCCTTGGAGTAACCGGTAAAGTTGATGTCATGTGACCGGGAGTTGGGTTCAAGCCGTACAATAGACCCTTGTGGTCTAGTCCTTCTCCGTACTCCGCGCATAGCGGAAGCTTAGTGCACCGGGCTGACCATGACATCAACATTAAATAACAGCAAAATTGAGAAAGAAAGAGAGCATAATATAGAAACAAAAAAAGAAAAGAAAAAAACAAGAGGACCTGCAAAGTCATGGACTCTTGACGAATTTATTGGGGAGCAGAAAATCTCTTGTCCTTGAACACTTTGAGTGCTTCCAAGCAATAACGTTGCTCATCAGGAGACACAACCGCTCTCTTCCGAACCGAATCGTTAGAGATATAGAAAGGCTTGGTGGCCGATGATGACACGTGTTTACCGGAGGTAGCCATGCCCGATCTCCGGCTACGATTCCGAGTGGAAAGTCCGCTACCCGTGGCTCCGGATTGTGCCTTGTCGGAGTGGTGTTACAAGTCACAAAGTAGCAAGGTGTTCACTTGGAAACGGACGTAGTGTTGAAAGTTAAAACTCACTACTTTTATGCTTTGATAGAACAGTTATATGATACTTAATAAACTATTAGTGTTTTCCGTGAAAATATATAAATGTACAATATAATTCCATAAATAAGATCCGAAAAGAATAAAATGTATACAATTATAATCCCTCTCTTTAAACATTAGAAGGATGTAAAAGAGTAGGACAGAAAAAGAGACAACAAATAGTCAAATGTACAAAAACAAGTGCATATTGTAAATCTATTTATAAAAAATATACATTTTAAAATATTTTTTTATAAAAATGAAGAATGACAAAAATGAAAGAGAGAGAATAAATGACTGCAGCCCCTAGTTAAAGAAAATCTTCTTTCAAATATTCCCGTAAATTAAATATGTCATTGAAAGAAATAATTCCTTTAATTATTTTTATTAATTATTATCTATAAATACAATAATTAATTATTATATTTATATTCTACTCCCAAAACTCTATTATATTTGTACAAGAATTCTACAATTATGGTAAGTGTACAATACTAATTATATACAAATAATATGTTACCAAAAACTCAATATACACGACTGTGTATACCGTGTATATTACGGTTTCCAACGTGTCATAGGATTTCCTGATATACACGGTATACACAATGTATTGTATATACCGTGTATATTATTGTATAATCGTTGACACTGTCCCTGAAATCTTCAAAAGAACCGAGGGAAGACCCTTTGTAAAGATATTTGCGATTTGGTACCTAGAAGGGACATGTCAGACGCGTACTTGTCCACAAGCTACCTTTTCGCGAATAAAGTGGATATCTATCTCGATGTGTTTAGTGCGTTGATGTTGAACCGATTATCAAAAAGATAGACTGCACTAATATTATCACAATAAACCAATATAGCTTTCTAAATGAGACAGTGAAGTTCTAAGAGAAGATTACGTAATCAACATGATTCAGATACCACATTGGCTACCCTTCGATACTCGACCTCTGCAATGGAGCGTGATAATGTAGATTGTCGCTTCGTAGACCATGAGACCAAGTTATTACCTAGAAACATACAATAACCAAACGTGGAACGTCTGGTATCTGGACAGCCACCCCAATCAGCATTTGTACACGAGACCAACGTAGAGGTTGATGACAAATACAGATGCAAGTCATAGTCACGAGGGGAGCTGGTCATATACAATTTGTTGGAAAAATTCCCTAACTCTTCCTGTATCTTCAAACTTGCATTGCAATCTCACCCTTTGTGGCAACTCTCTGAGAAGGTCGACATA